>PVIY010029073.1:0-32429 GCA_004026745.1 Myrmecophaga tridactyla
ACTCCTCCGTACGCTTGGCCCAATCATTGTAACAATAAAGAAGCTTTGTACGGATTATTCGGCCTCCGTCTCAAGTCCTTTAGACCCCTTGCCTCACGGCAAGCAGACTCAGCTACCTAGGTTCCCACCCCGCGAGCTCGCCCTTCAACTTCACCCAGTGTTCCTGCGCCCCACCCGACTGAGGAAAGTCGCGGCAGAAGGGGATTTATAATAACAAGGGGTGTCATTTGTTCCTGATCATAGCGTATTGTGGTACCAAAGGAATACAAAGAAAAAACACAGGATAATCGCACAAATGGAAGTTTTATAGGTTATAAAAATATTCTACAAGATACACATAAAATGTGGAGGAATGATGAGTGGGAAGTATTGATCTGAATGGGAATCAAAAAGGCCATCTGATATACAGATGGAGGGAAAGACACTGACTAATAGATATGAAAGGAATTGTCAGAAAATTCAAGAGAAACAGTTCAGGTCAACCAGACCATGTAGAAGAAAGATAAAAATAAAAATAAAAAATAAAAAAAACAGGAGGGAAAACACAGAGAACTGTGGAAAAGCTTGCAGTCATTTTATCATAAGAGTGAGAGGATCCCAGAACACAGTAAGATGTTGAACAATTATAGCAGAAGATTTAGTCAAGGCTATATGGTGCATTTAATCCTGTGGGTTGCTCAACAGTGAACAGCCCCACATGATATCAGCATTATGATTTTACAAAGCACACAAAAGTGAAGTAAACAGGAATTGGAAGTAGGGCCATGTGGTCTGTGGCTCCTTCCCGTTCAAAGAGGGGTCCTTGGACCAACAGCAACAGCATCAATCAAGAATTTCTTAAAAATGCAAATTCTCAGGCCCCACCCCAGACCAACTGAAACAGAATAGGTGATTCTTATGCACGCTAAAGTTTAAAACCAATATCTGGCTCCAACTTAAAGGAAGGTCTGGGAGAGGTTTGGAAAGTATGTTTTTCAGGTCAAGAATTGTATCCCAAAGGGGAAAACCAAAATCTTGTAGGGTACTGTAGGTCTGCTGCAGCTACCCATTGATGCAGGAAAAGTAGGTGTTGGTAGTATATTATGTATTTGCGTATCACTGTTGCCTTGCTTTCAAATCAGCTGCACTACACGAAACAAACCACAGATGATAAAAAGACAAAAACTCCTCCTGTTTTGGAGCAGCATAGACAGCCTGTAGCTTAGATTGTTTTCTCTGTCCTTATTACTTACAGCCAGAAATTTTGAAACTGCCCAGAGAGGAAGGTGGACAACGATACCCACTCTCCTTTAAAGTAAAGACTAATGCACAGTCCAGTTCCTTTCAACATTCATGAATCCAAGCAGTCCTTCCACCATCTATTCATACATTGACATATGCATAAGGTGACAGTATTTGGGCAATTTTTAAGAGAGGTATCAAACACAGATATCCCACTGATTACATGTTGCAGGATTAAGGAAATGACCAACTCCAGTCTATTGATGTAATGTGTGTTTTTTTAATGCAGAAATAAACTAGGAATCAGGCAACTCAGATATATTTAATAAGCAAGGAATTAAATATGGTAATTATTTCCTCTACAAATATCTATTATCTAGTCCTAAGTGCAAAGAAGGAGATGAATAAATAAGACACAGTCCCTGTCATTTAGGCGCTTATAGTCTAATGGGGAAGACAGGCTAGTAAAATGACAATTAAAATATAGAGCAATTATGAGCTATAAAATGCATAAAACAGATGTAATAGGAGTTTAGAGGAAAAATAAATGGCCTACTCGAGTAATTTTAGGAAAAGCTTGTTGAAAAATAGGTCTTCTGAGCTGAAGCTTCAAGGATGAGTGAAAATTAGTATGAAGAAAGTAAACTAACGTTATATATGGAAAAGCAGGTGCAAAGGCCTAAAATTGAGTTTACGGCATATCTGAGGATGACGTATGGTTAAATATTTAAAACCATGTCACTGAAACCATTTTATAAATTATTTCTAGTGCCCAAACTTCATTTAAGAGTTAACGAAAACTAGTTTAACTCTATTCCAAATGTTTTTAGGAGAATGAGTAATAATGTTTTCATACCCTTGTCCAAGTTACCATAATCTATCACTTAATCTACTGCAGTGGCCTCCTTAACTAGTCTTGCTTACAGTTTTACCCTGCTACAGTCTATTGTACATAAAGTAGCCAAAATAGTTTTCTTTCTTAAATAAACTCAAATCACCTTCCTCCCCAGCTTAAAGCCCTCCATTAGTTACCCATCACACCAAAATAAAATGCATCGTCATTACCATGGCCCTCCAGGCCCCTTCCTAATGATTCCCCCTCATCTCTTGGTATGCTCCTCTTTTCTCGCACCATTTCAGCCAAATTGGCTTCTTTTATGCTCTGCAAATAAGGCAAGCCCATTTCTGCCTCAGGGCCTTTGCACTTACTTTTCCCTGAGCCTGGCACACTCTCACCCCTGATCTTTTCATGGCTGGCTCCTACTCATTATTCAAGTCTCTCCACAAATGTAACTTCCTTAGAGAAATATACCCTGAACAGCTCATCCAAAACAGTAATACACTCCCATATGCCTCCTATATAGTACTGACTGCCATATGAAATTATTCTGTATTTATTTGTCTACTTGTTTATTTTCTGTCTTCACAGTAGACTATAAGCTCCACAAAGGCAAGCTTTTTTGTCTCATTGGCCACTGTGTCCCTAGAACCTAGACCAGAACTTGAATAAATGAATGAAAATTTAAAAAAAGATAAATATTTCAGTGAGATACTTAACTACCCTGTAATAATTCATTATTACCATTGCAAATATACATCTAACCATATTGATTAGAATTTAAGTCTAATTTCAACTTAAATTGAAATGACGTTAACATTACATTCAAAGCTCTGGAAAGAATGTCAATAATTCTGCGCTGATTCTAGCAGACCTTTACCTAAATGATAATACATAGTCCTTGAATTAAAAAAAGAAAAAAAAAAAAAACTATGAAGGGCAACACAAAGTCACTAGATAATTCCTAAGGTGAAAAATCAAGAAACAGTAACATAATCATGTTATTTTAAATAAAGAAATAAGAATTGAGGAACTAAAAAACGAAATGATTAAACCGGTTACCTTATAGAACTTACAGGATTTCAGTAGGAGATTGGGATGGTTGCTTTGCATGACCAGTCTTTCTGTAACATATTTTTATCCATGTGCATATGTTAATTTGATTGAAATTTTCAAAGTTTTTAAATTAAAAAACATTTGTAACCATGTATGGTAAGGACAAAGACATATACATACATTTAATGAACAAATCTTCAAACAGTAGAACTATAAGATGTCGCTTAAGTTTAAGAGATGTCATTTTAGGCCTAAGGTCATACTGTTTTGCTGGGTAGATGAAAAGTGTAATTCATTACTTCAGGCAATAAAAGATGGAAAAAACGTAAGACTGAAGTAAAGTCACGTATGAAAGATTCAGTATATGTTCTTAGCAGAAATTTAGGTTGTCTCGGATCAGAGATCCAGTTTTTTGAGGTTGAGGCGATGGAGAGTAAAGTCTTTTCTTTAATATGTCCTTTTGTATCACTCCTCAGGAAGAACAGAGAATGTAATAATTAAGTTTTATATTTATTTAATATATGAATATCTATGAGAGACATTGCTATTGCCCTTCTTCCTTTCTGATAGAACTCTGATTTTACATGTGGCAATTGAAAGGTTTAGGAGGCGAAAGGGTGAGAAAGAAGGAAGGTAGACCGGGAAATTTAAAGCACATGTGTTTATTTCTGTGCTCCCAGGCTGAGCTCACCAAATCCAAGATGGAGGGAGATGAGTCAGCACCTGGGTGATGGTGTTGGCAGTTTTTAAGCAAGGGGGTCAGGTGACATCCGGAAGGGGTGGTTCTCCGGAAGCCAGGTGTCCGGAAGGGGCGGTTCCAGAAGCCATGTTGGGGGGGCGACACAGCCTCCGCAGCTCCAGTTGCAGTGCCCTTCCCCATTCCCCCAACCTAACATTCCAACCTTTTTGTGATAATAGGGTGCCAAGGTTCTTCTGGCTACTTCCTGCTGTACTGGGGCAACATGGGGTGATAGGCTGGGGTTGTCATGGTCAGGGGAGGGAGGAGGTTAGCTATAGGAATCTGGTGAGGAGGGTAGGCGGTGGTAATGATACAAGAGCATTTGGTTAGCTGCTACCCGTGACAGTTCCTTTATGCGTCCCTGAAGGAAGTTGAGGAGGCAGGGAGCTAGGAGGAAAAAGAGACAGGTTAGGATAACTGGTCCTAGTAGCGGGAGGAACCATGTCGCCAGCGGGGGAAGAAAACCAGTCTAAGGCAGAGTTGGCTCCTTGTTTGCTGTGGTAGAGATCCTCTTTCAGTTTGTTTAAGGTGTGAATATTTTGTTCCACCAGACCTGACTCATTGACATAATAGTAGCATTCTTCTTGGAGGAATATGCGCGTTCCTCCTTTCTCGGCTGTTAGCAGGTCTAAGGCCCGGCGATTTTGAAGAGTTACCTGGGCTAGTGAGGTAAGGTGACGTTGTAGAGAGGAAAGGGATTCTGATGTCGTTTCCAGGGCTACCTGTAGTCGAGTCTCAATGTTTTGAGAGGTTAAAATACCATGTCCCAGTGCCCCTCCTGCTGCGGCTGAGGCTGTGACTGAGGCAGTTAGGCTGATGTCTACCAGAATGGGAAGAAAGGCAGCCCTGTGGAGTGAAGAGAGGGCAGTAGCCAAGTTAGTTCCGATTCCCCATAGAGGGTTAATTGAGGAACAATAGTTACCAGGAAGCATGGTCCTGGGGCAGTGGAGTTAAGGCACTTGGTAAGGGTTCCACTACACCAGAAATATTGTCCTTTGGGGGCATGGGTGGTGTTTGGATAGTGATGTTAGTTTGGCATCTAGTATGAAGTTGTGTCTGATTTGCAGTTGTGTGTGTGAGGTAGCAAGTTTTAAGGGGGTAGGGAAGGTTTTCAGGCTCTGGTTCCCATAGGGGGATGTTCTTTAGAGTGGTATGGCAGGAATCAGGGCTATGATTATGTATTTGGGTTAGATTTATAGGGATAGCTGCTAATAGTGGCCTATTTAATGATGCACAGAGGAAACAGTGGGTTACTTTAGGGAGTATTTGTGTTTGGTTGAGGAAATGTAAGGTTTGTTGGAGGATTTGGAGCCATGTAAGAGAGGCTGGTGAGGAGGAGGTTTGGGCGAGGTGGCTGGAGAGGCTTTGCTCAGCTCACAAAATGTCGACAGATACCTAGGTAAGAGTATTAATGAGGGCATAGGCAGGGTCTAGAAGGATTGTGAAGAAGGCGTCTTTAAGGTCCAGGACAGAATAATGAGTAGTGTGAGGAGGTATGTGTGAGAGAAGAGTGTATGGATTGGGAACTACTGGGTGGATGGGGATGACAGCCTCATTAATTAGTTGGAGGTCTTGGACTAAATGGTAAGAAATGTCAGGTTTCTTGACGGGCAAGATGGGGGTGTTATAAGGCAAGTTAGTGGGTATGAGGAGTCCCTTTCCCATGAGCCGGTTAATGATGGGTTGGAGTCCTTGCTGATGGTTAAGGAGATAGGAAATTGAAGCCTAGACGGGAATGAGAATGGATCTTTTAGTCAGATAAGAACTGGTTTATGATGGGAAGTTATTAAGGAAGTTGAGGTATTCCATACTTCCAGGTTTACTAGGTGAGGTGGTAGGGGAAGAGCAGGAGAGGTGGAAACCTGAGTGGAGGTGGAGGCCACACATAAGGGTAATAGTAAATTTGTTTGGGGTTTTTGTATCCAGTGAAGTGAGGCCCCTAACTCGGTGAGAAGATCCTGCCCCATTAGTGGGCTGGGGCAAGAAGGCATCACTAAGAAAGACTGTGTAATGGGGTAGCCTTTTATTAAACATGTAAGTGGTCCAGTAGTTAAGGGGCACAAAGGATGGCCATCTATGCCCGTAACCGTGACCTGGGAAGGAAGAAGTTGACCTGAGTAGGAGGGGAGGACGGAGAAGTAGCCCCCGTGTCCACTAAAAAGGAGGTGGACTTACCTGCTACCTTGATTGTTTCCCTGGGCTCGACGAGGGTGATCGGGGTCGCTGAGGCCGGGCGTCGTCAGTAATCGGTGGCCAGGCCCAGGACCGCCAGCGGTGAGTCAGGGGTTGGAAGAATGGTGCCCCCCACGGCCGGGCGGCGAGGGGCAGTCACTTTTCCAATGTCCCTTTTTCCTGCAGAGAGGGCATGGTCCCTGGGGCGGTCGAGGATTGGGGCACTGGTGGGACCAGTGTCTGTCGAGGCCACATTTGAAGCACTTTCCTGGTGGTGGATTAGTAGTAGCCAGCTTCTTCTCCGTTGAAGTGGGCCACAGGGCCGCAATCAGGGATTGGGTTTGTAAATTCACCCTTCGGCGGTCCCGGGATTCCTTCTCCACCCTCTCCAACTCATCACAAGTATTAAAAATTTTAAAGGCTGTGTTTACCAGGTCACGAATACGGGCCTGAGGACCGTCCTCGATTTTTCTAAGCTTGTGCCTAATGTCTGGGGCTGACTGGGATATAAAATGTGTGGCTAAAACGGTTTTACCAGCCTCCGAGTCAGGGTCTAGGTGGGTATATTGGGAGAGGGCTTCTGTGAGCCGGTTCAGAAAAGTGGCAGGATTTTCTTCAGGACCTTGAGTAATCTCCCTCAGCTTATGGAAGTTTACGACTTTATGGGAAGCTTTCTGCTTGCTGGCTATGAGGCATGTAAGCATTTTGTCTCACCTAATTCGTCCGTTTCTCCCTGCTGGGGTGTCCATCTGATAGTCCCACCCTGGCTCTTGATCTGGTACTGCGTCGGCTCCCACCAGCTTGGTGTGGTCGGTTATATGCACCTGGTTAGCATGAGCCCTGGCCACATTGAAAATGCAGTCCATCTCATTGGTAGTGAGGGAAGAAGAGCAGATTACATGGATATCATGCCAGGTAAGGTCGTAGGCATTAACCAGATATTGGAATTCTTTAGTATAGGTAGTTGGGTCATTGGAGAAGGAGCCCAACCATTTCTCAATGTGTGAGAGATCGGCCAGGGAGAAGGGAGTGTGTACTCGAAATAGCCCTTCAGGTCCTGCAACTTCCCGGAGGGGACAGAGTAAAGTACTTTTTGAGCAGGTACGGGAGCTTACAGGTGAGGATGGCAAGCCTGTTGAGGATGGTGAAGAATTAGGCAGTGGCGGAAGAGGCGGAGAAGGGGGAAGAGGGCACGGTGGTGGTTGGAAAGCCGCTGGAGTAGAAGGAGAAAGGGAAGGAGAAAGGGAAGGAGAAGATGGCGGCTGGATAGCCGCTAGTCCAGAGGGGGAAAGATAAGGATAAGATGGTGGCGGGAGCGCTGCCAGAGTGGTGGGGAGGGGGGAAGGATGAGATAGCGGCGAGTGCGCTGGTGGCGCAGGAGGGGAGAGGAGGGGGCAAGATGGCAGCTGGAATGCTGCTGGGGTGGAAGGAGGAAGTGAAGGACAAGATGGCAGCTGGGGTGCCGCCGGAGGGGAGAGGAGGATAGAGCCAGGGAGGAGAGGATAGTTTCCCTAAATCTGGTGGAGGCCCTGGTCGTTTAAAGGGGTGAATCGAGGGGGTCGGAAAAGGAGGAAGTTTCATCAGACTGTTTGTCTAGAAGTGGGGATTTGGGGGTTTCTCCAGCAAGGAGTAGCTGGGCCGTGGAGCAGGAAGCACAAAGGGAGGGACGGGAGCGCAGAAGAATAAAAGCCTGGACATAAGGAATTTCGGCCCATTTGTCGTTCCTCTGGCAAAAATTGCGGAGGTTTGTAAGGATATTAACGTCAAAAGTCCCACCCTCAGGCCAATGAGAACCATTATCCAATTGATATTGGAGGCAAGAGCCTTTTTATAAAAATAAGTGAGGCGTTTGGGCTGGGTGTCTGGAAGTGGATAGGTTTGTCAAGAGGTTTGGTTTTTGATGATTTATTGCCCATACTGACGGGTCTCTAAGGACAAAGGACTGGCCCAGGGGATGTCGGCGTCCCAACGCCCTGAGAGAGTCCTCGGAGCTCTTACAAGCAAGGGGGGCTTGTTTCCCCAGGGGACATCTCACCCTGGCTTGAGGCCCTTTCAGGTCCTGGACCTGAATTTGGGAGGGAGACGAAAAGCAGGGCGTCCCCACAACTCTTCAAGTACCAGGAAAGGGAGTGAAGCTCGCGGGCGTCCCCGTTCACCTCAGCCCTCGGAAGAGAACCTGACCTGAATTCACGATTTTCGGACAGTAATTAATGGACAGGCTCTCTCAGAACTGTCCAGCAGGGCTAGGAGGGAAGGGACTTACCCAATCTGTGGTGGATGCAGTGGCGGGCCGAAGGATCCCTTGTCACTGGCTATGTGGAGGAAGGAGGAGAGAGGAAGCTGGGGCGCCTCTGGCCAGGCGGGTGGCGCCCATGCTCCTCTCCCGGGTTTCAGCACCAAGATGAAAGGTTTAGGAGGTGAAAGGGTGAGAAAGAACGAAGGTAGACTGGGAAATTTAAAGCGTGTGGGTTTATTTCTGCGCTCCCGGGCTGAGCTCACCAAATCCAAGATGGAGGGAGGTGAGTCAGCACCTGGGTGATGGCGTGGGCAGTTTTTAAGCAAGGGGGTCAGGTGATGTCCAGAAGGGGCGGTTCTCTGGAATCAGGTGGTCGGAAGGGGCAGTTCTTCAGTTCCGGAAGTCAGGTGTCCGGAAGGGGCGGTTCCAGAAGCCACGTTGGGAGGGTGACACAGCCTCCGCAGCTCCAGTTGCAGTGCCCTTCCCTGTTTCCCCGACCTAACAGCAACGATACGCTCTAATTTCCTAGTCTTCAGGGGCTGACTCAGCCAGGATTTGGGACTTGTACCCTTCCGCTTCCTGACTGTAATGTGAACATAACGACCAGAGCAGTAGCAGCCACGGAGCAACCATGAGGGAAAGGCTAAGGAAGTTATAGAGGCTGTGACTTCCTTGAGGCACTTTAACCAATGTCAGCAATGTTAACAATTTTGTGCTGGTAAATGCAATTCTTAACTAATACAGACTCATACACTCTCTTAAGTCTCTTAGGGAGAAAGCTGAAACACGATTAAATATTTAAATCACACTGATATTTATGGGATATCATAAGACCTTAGCTTTTAATATCCCATCTATCAAATAAGAACCTCAATGTTTAGAGATGAGAACCCATGCTCTACATTTTGGACTTTACCTTCAACCTCAGGCATGGCTCTGAATTAGTGTTCTCACCAAGGGAGAAAAGTGTGTTGTTAAAAAAATTACTGCCTCTCTATCAAATCAAGTTTAGAAAACAATTAAATGCCTTAGATCATAAACGATTGCCAGAATTTTGAATTTTCACTGCATAAATAGTAGCTTTATATGTTTTTTCACTCTGCACCCTGTCCATGACTCCTCCCCAGAGCCTGCAATGCCTTATCTAGTGGGTAGGTGTAGAAGAAGAAACCAGTCATGCATAGCCAGGTGCTTCCTGCTCCTTCTGGGAGCAGGTTGCCCAGTAATCACACCTTCTGTTCCGCCCTCAGGGGGAGACCTGGTCTAGGGCAGCGTGGGCTGTGCCTGGATGGGTACATCTAGTTTTGCATATTATAAGTCCACCTAGGTGAAGAAATATGCCATACCCTCAAAACTCTGCTTAACTCTTTAGTTTACTTTTCAGTAACTCACATTATGAAGAGGGGTGTTATTTATTGGGTTCCTCAAACCACAACACTTATCTTAAAGCTTTGGAAGAGACGTGCATCAAGGGGTGTCCTTCAGCCCATTAACTTTGTGAAGCAGTGACCCATGTGGCAATTAATTGTTCAAAGCTCCATAATCCACTAGGAATTTGCTCAGAATCTTTCTGAGAGTCCTGATCCCTTGTTTGAAGTCTACTTGCAACAGAGGGAGATCTCCATAGAAAGAAAAAAGTGCACTTGGAGACAGATTTCTGCAGCTTAGCATTGGCTGGAACAGAGCACTCTTGGGCCAGGGCCTCTGCTGGAGAAGATGCTTCTGTGTGCTTTCATGGCCTCCCCCACTGCTTCCATCTAAAGACAAGGGAAGCTGATGCGACACATGCAGGCTTTTTTATAGACACATTGCACTGGAAACTGGGACAGACAACAGCCAGTTCAGTTATGAAAAACTCAAGGACAATGTATTGCTCAGTCAGGGCTCACTCAGCTGTAAATGGGCCTCACTACCCAAAGGTGAGTATTTGCAAAGCAAATCATGCTTTAAAGCTATAAGGAAACAGTGATATTTAAAGAAACCATATGATGACTTTTAAAATTCAGGATCCTTTCATGTAAATCAGACTTTCATATTGCAATGTAACACCCTGGGATCTGACTGAGCATGTCAATTTTGAATGCAGGAAGTCATACAGTCACTTACTACTTTTCAAAGCAGCCCTTTTTAAAAAAAATTATTTTATTTTTAGAGAAGGAAGGAAGAAAAAAGAGAGAAAGAAGAAAGGAAAGGAGAAGGGAGAAAGGAGGGAGAGAAGAAGGGGGAAGGAGGGAGGGTAATGTTGGCAGGAAAGCACCACATTTCCCATCTGTCCCCAAAATATTCATCCAGATCATACTACAGCAAAATATCAGAGGAAGTTACATTGACTTTTCATCTGAGAGCTGATCACTTTTTGGACTATTATTAAGAGCAACTCATTCAGCTAGCCTGAGCTTTGACATTGTCATCTTTACCAGAGTCATAATATCAAGATTATATAGTATTTATCCTTTTGTGTCTGGTTTATTTTATTTAGGATTATGTTCTCAAGGTTAATCCATGTTGTCATATGCTTTGGGACCTTATTTTGTCTTACTGCCGCATAATATTCCATTGTATTATATATTACATCTTGTTTATACACTTGTCTGTTCATGGGCACTTGGACTGCTTCCATCTTTAGCAACTGTGAATAGTGCTGCTATGAACATTGGTGTACAAATGTCTGTTCATGTCACTTCTTTCAGCTTTCCTGGGCATCCACCAAGTAGTAGTATTGCCAGGTCACACGGCAATTCAATGTTTAGTTTTTGAGAACCCGCCAAACTGTCTTCCATAGTGGCTGTACCATTATATCATCCCACCAGCAGTGAATAAGTGTTCCAATTTCTCCACATCCTCTCCAACATTTGCAGTTTCCTAGTTTGTTTAATGGTAGCCATTCTTACAGGTGTAAGATGATGTTGCAGTTTTAATTTGCATTTCCCTTATAGCTAAAGATGATGAGTATCTCTTAACAACATTAAACCTTCCAACCATAAGTACAGAATATCTTTCTATCTGTATACCCCTTCTTTAATTTCTTTAAAAAATATTCTGGGGTGGCTGCCGTGGCTCAGCAGGCAGAGCTCCAACCTGCCATGCTGGAGGTCTGGAGTTCGATCCCTGGTGCCTCCTGCCCATATGCAAATTAAAAAAAAAAAAATTCTGTGGCAGGTTCAGTGGTAGAATGCTCGCTTTACATGCAGGAGACCTGGGTTGGATTCCTGGACCACGCACCACGCACCTGTCTTTTGTGCACAGGCCCTTTACTTCCCTGATTAAGCTTATTCCTAAATATTTGATCCTTTTAGTGAATATTTTGAATGACTATTTTTCCCGTAACTGTCTCCATATGTAAATCATTCATTTCTACATAGAAACGTTTCTGATTTTTGTATATTTACCTTTTATCTTGCCACTATACTAAATTTGTTTATTAATTCAAGTAGCTTTGTTATGGATTTCTCAGGACTTTCCAAGTATTGGATCATGTCACCTACAAATAATGAAAGTTTTACTTCTTCCTTACCTATTTGGATGCCTTTTATTTCTTTCTCCTGCCTAATCACTCTAGCTAGGACTTCTAGTACAGTGTTGAATAATAGTGGTGACAATGGGCATTCTTGTCTCATTCCCAATCTTGAGGGGAATGTTTTCAATCTCTCACAATTGAGAATGATGCTGGCATGGGTTTCATATATGCTCTTTATGATGTTCAGTAAGTTTCCTACTATTCCTGCCTTTTGTAGTGTTTTAGTAGAAAAGATGCTGAATTTTATCAAATGCCTTTTCAGCATCAATCGATATGATCATGTGATTTTTCCTGTTGAATTTGTTAATGTGCTGTATTACATCAATTGATTTGCTTATGTTGAACCACCCTTGCATTTCTGGTATAAATCCCACTTGTTTGCAATGTATAATTCTTTTAATGTATCATTGGATTCGATTTGCTAGAATTTTATTAAGAATTTTTACATCTGTGTTCATTAGAGAAATTGGTTTGTAATTTTTCTTTCTTGTAACTCTATATTTGGTTTTATATTAAAGTGATATTAGCATCAGCACCTGAGCGGCGGTGGCTCAGTGGCAGAATTCTCACTTGCCAGGCCGGAATCCGGGTTCGATTCCCGGTGCCTGCCCGTGCTCATAAAAAAAGTGATATTAGCTTCATAAAATGAGTTAGGTAAAAATCATTTTCCCTCAATTTTTTGAAAAAGTTTGACCAAAATTGGTATTAGTTGTTTTTGGAATGTTTGCTAAAATTCCCCTTTGAAGCCATCCAGCCCTGGACTTTTATTTGTAGGAAGATTTTTGAATCCCTTCACTTGTAATTGGTTTGTTAAGATCTTCAATTTCTTCTTGAGTCAGTACTGGTAATTCATATGTTTCTAGAAATTTGCCCGTTTCATCTAACTTGTCTAGTTTATTGGTGTATAGTTGTTCATAATATCTTACGATTTTTAAAATTTCTTCCAGATTCATAGTAACAACTCCCTTTTCATTTCTAATTTTGTTTATTTACACCCTCTCTTTTTCTTTCTCAGTCAATCTAGCTAGGCATCCATCAATTTTATTGATTTTCTCAAAGAACCAGCCTTTAGTTTTGTTGATTCTTTCTATTGTTCTTTTGTTCTGTATTTCATTTATTTATGCTTTAATCTTTGTTATTTCTCTTTTTCTATTTACTTTGGGGATAGTTTGCTGTTCTTTCTCCGGTCCCTCCAGGTGAGGAGTTAGGTCCTCTATTTTTGCTCGTTCTCCTTTTTTAATGTAGGCATTTAGGACGATAAATTTCCCTTTCAACACTGCCTTTGCCCCATCTCACAAATTCCATGTTGTATTTTCATCCATACAAAAGATGGAAATATTTACCCGTTTCTCTAACAATTCCTTCTTTGGCCCCCTGATTGTTTAAAAGTGTGTTGTTTAATCTCCATGTATTTGTAAAAGATCTAGTTCTTTGGTGATTAATTTCCAACTTAATTCCATTGTAGTCAGCAAAAGTGTTTTGAATAATTTCTTATTAAATTCATAACCACTTGTGTCCCAGCACATGATCTATCCTGGAGAATGTTCCATGAGCACTAGAGAAGAATGCATATCCTGGTATTTTATGGATAACGATCTTTATATCAGTTAGGTCTAATTCATTTATCACAAATAAATTCCCTATTTTCTTACTGATCCTCTGTCTGGTTGTTCTACCAACAGAGGAGAGTGGTGTATTGAAATCTCCCACTATTATTGTTGAAATATCAATTTCTCCATTGAATTTAGCCAGTATTTGCCTCACACACTTCGGAGCTCCTTGACTGGGAGCATAAACATTTATGTTGTTATTTCTTTGTGGTGAATTGTCCCTTTCATTAATATATAGTATCCTTCATTGCCTCTTATGATATCTTTACACTTAAAGTCAATTTTATCTGAGATTAATATAGCTACCCCTGCTTTCTTTAGATTAGAGCTTGCATAAAAAGCCTTTATTCCATCCTTTCACTTGGAATCTATTTATATCCTTAGGTCTAAGATGAGTCTCTTTTAAGCAGTATATAGATAGACGTTATTTTTTAATCCTCTCTGCCAATCTGTATCTTTTAAGTGGTAAATTTGGTCCAGTAACATTCAGAGTTACTACTATAAAGGTAGTTCTTGAATCTACCATCTTATCCTTTAGTATTTATTGATCAGCTCTATATATGCTATTCCCTCTCTGTCATATAATCCTTTAAGTTACCCTTACTATTACTCTTTAGTTCTGTACTCTCTTCCAGACCTCCCTCTCCTGTCTTTTTTTTTTTTTTTAGTAGACAAGACTCCCTTCAGTGACTCTTGTATGGCAAGTCTTTTGTTGGCAAATTCTCTTAGTCTTTGTTTGTCATTGAAGATTTTAATCTCTCCCTCAATTTTGAAGGACAGCTTTGCAAGATAAAGAATTCTTGGCCGGAAATCATTCTTGTTCAGAATCTTAAAGATACCATACCACTGCCTTCTCGTGTCCATGGTGGCTGTTCAGTAATCTGAGTTCAGTCTTACGTGGTTTCCCTTATAAGTTGTGAATCACTTTTCCCTTGCTGCTTTCATAACTTTTTGCTTCTCTTCAATATTTGACATTCTAATCAGTATGTAGCTTGGAGTAGGCCTGTTTGGATTTATTCTATTTAGGATTCATTAGACTTCTTTGATTTGCATATATATATATATTTTTTTTTCATGGGCAGGCACCAGGAATCGAACCTGGGTCTCTGGCATGGCAGGCGAGAATTCTGCCACTGAGCCACCGTCAAACCGCCCCATATTTATGTTTTTAATAAGAGTTGGGAAGTTTTCTCCCATTATCTCTTCAACAAACTTTCCTATCCCTTTACCCTTCTCTTCTCCTTCTGGAACACCGATAATTCTTATATTTGTGTGCATCATGCTATCATTTCCCTGAAATCTAGTTCCATTTTTTCCATCTTTCATGCCATTTGCTCTTTTGTATGTTCAACTGTCCTATCCTCTAATTCACTTTCTCTTTCTTCTGCCTCTTCAAATTTGCTGTTGTGTGTTTCTAGCATACTTTTAATTTGGTCTACCATATTTTTCTTCTCATGAGAGCTGCCATTTTCTATTTATTCTTTCAAATTCTTCTTTTGCTCTTCCAGCGTCTTTTAATTATCTTTTATGATGCTATGAATATCCTTGATTAGTTGTTCCATATTCTGTGTCCCCTCCAGTGATTTAATTAGCTCATTAGACTGGGCCATATCTGCACACGTTTTAACGTGCTTTATGATTTTCTATTGCACATAGGGCATTTAAAGGTCTGAATAAGATTATAAGTTAATGTCCTTCTTGCATCTATGGTTTTGTATTAAGATTTGCATTGAGAGTCCCCTTTTGGATTTGGTTTGCCAATCCTTCTCCCGCAAACCAAGTCCCGGATCTCATGTGACGATTCCAATTCTCCTTAAAAAACTCTATTGAGAGGTAGGTCGATAGGCAATTTGTCAGGCTGCACTTTACACTTCTTCCCAACAGATGGCGCTTTTAAACCACCTCTTCCCCTCAGGCCCACCTGTCAGGGACAACAGGTGCCAGCTGAATTAATTAGAAACCTGATGTAATTCCAGCCCGGGCCCACCGCTTTTGTGCTTGATGGTTCTAGCGGCCCCCAAACTCTCACTTGGGCTGATCCTGGGCTGTGGGACTGGGTATTTCAACTTCTCCTGCCCACAGCCAATCTGGAAATACCTGGTTGTGGCGCACAGGTCTGGTTGTGGCGCACAGTTCAGCGGCTTCCTCTACCTCTCTCTATCCACATACCCCTGAGGTCTCCAGGTCTCTGTGGGGCAAGGGGAGTGATACTGGCACCCAAAACAATTCCCTCTCCCGGGCCAGTTTTCTGACCAGCAGCACTCTGCATTTTCTCCCTCCTCCCTGGGGAAAGGCCCCATAGTCTCTAAGGAGATAAATCAGGTACCTGCAGCCTGTCTCAGGGGTGGGGAGCACACACAGTACTCTGACATACACATTGGTCTTTGTGTGCAAGGAAAGCAAGTCTGTTAGCTTTTACATTCCCCCAGGGAACTCCTGGCTTGTGCAGCCATAAGGGACAATCTCTCCAGCCAGATGCCAGGGTAGGCTGGAATCGTGATGAAGCTCACTCACCCCCACCTTTCCATTCCAATATCTCCACTTTTTCATGCAGGGTCTCCCTAGATAAACATGAAGACCCTCTCTCATCACTCATACCCTGGAACTGCTGTCCCAGTCCTTTTTCAGTCCTTTCTCTTGTTGTAGCACCGAGACGGGGTGAACTCAGCCTCTCCTTTTTGCCATCTTGCTAGAAGTCTCAGCAGCCTTTATTGATTTTAAACATCATTAACTGTTACACTTTCCTTAAATGGAATAAAGTTCTACCTCACTTTAACCTTTCACCAAGTCCAGCGTCTGTCCCCTGAAGCCACACACCATGATGTCCATTGAAATAGTTTAAACAGCCATTACAACTGTTTCTCCTCCAAGCCAACATCCCAACCACTTCATTTTAATTCAAGAGACACTTCTGAAGTCCCTACAGAAGCACAGTTCTTTTGATATCTGCAGGAAATATAAAATAAGCCACCAACTTCATCTACTCTATGAGACCAAAGGAAGACAGGTGTATTTTGTCCAAAACCTAAATTTTCTATAGCACATAATCTGACTCAGCATTTCTGGATAGATCATATAAACAACCCAAACACAAGGAGCCTGGAATGGGAATGAGGGCTTGTAATTCAGTATAAGTTAGTGTAATACCCAGATACAACCCAGAGTATATTGAGCTGGTAACTGTAAAACATTGGCAAAGTCCCTTGAGGGATGGGAGGAAAAATACGGAAGTATTAAATTTTACCACGAGGGAAACCCCTGATACTCTCTCAAGCATTAGGGACCCCCAAGGCAATAGGCCAAACCCTTGATTTTGAAGCTTGCTCTTATAAAGCTTATGTAGCAAAGAAGCTAAGCTACCTATAGTTATGTCTAACAGTTACTTCCAGAGGACTTCTTCTGTTGCTTAGATGTGGTATCTCTCTCTCTCTAAGCCCAACTCTGCAAGTAAAATCATTGCCCTCCCCCCTATATGGGACATGACATCCAGGGGTGAAAATCTCCATGGCAATGTGGGATATGACTCCCAAGGATGAGCCTGGCCCTGGCACCAAGGGATCAACAATGCCTTTCTGACCAAAAGGAGGAAAAGAATTGTAACAAATAAGGTATCAGTGGCTGAGAGAGTTCAAATACATTTGAGAGGCTACTCTTACACAAGCTTCAGCAAGATACTGCTATTTATCATGGTTTGCCAAACCCCAACCAAAACCATTACTGCCAACCCTAAAGAACACCTAGGGCTTTATCTGAGAGTCTACAAAGATTCCATATATTACGATTACTTTCTAGAAAACTAAAACCTTCAGATGGGTTCCTAGGCCAGAAAAACCCTGAAACTCAGAGTTTTCTCTCCAGAACATCAATTAGTTCCATCCCCCTATCCTATATTACAGACAGCCCTTTCCAACATGAAAGAAAACCTAGAATGGTCATAGCCCAAATACCTCTAAACATTGGGAGAAAGATCAAAGGAGAAAGAGGAGATATAAAAAAGAACATAGGATTTAACAAATGAGTATGACTGTTGAATTGTTATATTGATATTTCTTTTAGTCTCCAGTGTCTTGGAGCAGCTAGAAGGAAAAACCTAAAATTGCGGAACTGTAACCCATACCAAACTCTGAATAACTAATTGTTGTGGTGTGCTTTGAAACTTATTTCTTCTTTTGTATACATGCTATTTTTCACAAAAAGAAAAAAAAGTCGATTGTGATGATAAAAAAGATATTTATTCCTTCTAGCCTCCTATATTCTGGAGCAGCTAGAAGGAAAAATTGGAGATGATGGTATAGTAGCCCATGACAAACTCTGGGATCTCTCCTGTAACTACTTGTTGAAGAGTGCTTTGAAAACTATTGCTTTTTTCTTTCTTGACTTTGTATATATGTTACATTATACGATAAAAAAGGCTTAAAGAAAAAACAAGACACCAGCCCAGCCTTCAAAATATTATAGTTACTATCTAGTGAGAGACATAGATATATGTGCACAAATAACTATTTGAAAGCAGAATGAATTAAAAAGAAGCAAACAGAAGTATAACAACTATAAATGAAATGCTGTAGGAACAAAGATGAAAGAAGAAATTAGAGTTAACCATATTTATGTTTCTTGACTTTAATATACTGAAATTTTCAACCTCTAAAACAAAGTTCTTGCATTTGCCTGTACACATAAGAAAAAAAGGTGTATACCTAAATCATGTGGTTTCTGAAAAGTCATTTAATAACTCAGCCCAATTTTTTTAGGCAATCTTTATAAAAAAAATTATCTTTGTACTCCAATAAGTTACACTTATTCTAAAAGTGAGTGAATACTGCCAAAAACAAAACACTGAATTTCTAAAGCACAAGTAAACAATAGTTTGCCATAATCGATTTCTGAGAGTGTCCTTAGTATTCACCTGACAGTTGGTTAAGGCACCAAAGCATTAATATACAGAGTAATCAATTTCCCTTTCTTGAAACCTACCTAACTTTTCAAATTATATGAATATAGATGTAAAAGCAATTAAACACTTATAAAAACACCATACACCACTCCAGAGTTACAGAAGGTCTAAATGCATAGAGGCAGTCCCCCATTTCACTCTCCCTTGTCCCAAGCCCCCAGTACAACAGAATAAGGTGGGCGGGTGTGTGTGTGTGAGTGGAGGAGGGCAGGGAACACATGGAACTTCTTGAGAAAGTGGAGATGAAAAAATAGAGTAACCTTATAATGGAGAAACCTGACACATTTCTCAGCGAGGGGATCAAAGTTAACACCCACAGTGATGAGTCATGTTGATAATATACCTTTGATATGATGTGATGAGAAAGGATTTTAGCTTTGTGGTCTTCCTCCCAAAACCCCATACTCCCAGTCTAAACATGACAAAATATCAGACAAGCCCCACCTGGGGAGCATTCTACAAAATACCTGACCAGTACTCCTCATGCTGTCAAAGTCACCAAAACAAAGAAAGTCTGAGAAATTGTCACAGCCTAAAGAGGGCTAAGGAGGCAAGACGCCTAAATATAAGATGATATCCTAGATGGAATCCTAAAGCAGGAAAAGGACATCAGGTAAAAACTAAGGATATCTGAATTAAATATGGGTTTCAGTTAGAAATAATGTTATCAGTATTTGTCTATTAGTTGTGACAAATGTACTGCAGAAATATAAGATGTTAACAATAGGGAAAATTGAGTATGGGGTATATAGGAACTCTCTATATTATCTTTGCAACTTCTCTGTACATCTAAACTATTTTAAAATGAAAAATTTATTTAAAAAAATAAAAAAAGAGGAAGGGAAGAAGCAATGCCAAGCAACAACAGCCTAAAGCTCTATACATTCAAAAGATTTTGCAGATTGGTGTAAGAAGCTAACCCACTATGCGTAGTATTGTTTCTGTAAATGTATTTCCCTGAATTTCTAACAACCAATTTATAAACTAATTCTTGGAATATAAGCTGTTTTGAAGCTAAGATGTACGTATTTGACAGGAAGACAGGGTATAGTATATTTGACCCCTAAAGCATTTTTACTCTGCCATTTTGTCACCAAGGATATTTTTAGTTCAAACATCCTAAACATAAATCTAAGGTACACTTGCTTTTGGTTGGGAAATATTTTCTGTGTTAAATTCCATTAAGTTAATTTGTTACAAATCAATTTTGCATATAGCACAAACCATTTTTCCACTTTTTTTAAATGCTCGTTTTTACTTATCAAAACAAATTTCATTCGGAATAATTTGCATTTAAATATTTTAATGAACCTTATCAACCAAAAGGGGGAAGAGTGAAATGAGACAAAGTGTCAATGGCTAAGAGATTCCAAACAGAGTAGAGAGGTTATCCTGGAGGTTATTCTTATGCATTAAGTAGATATCACCTTGTTATCCAAGATGTAATGGAGAGGCTGGAGGGAACTGCCTGAAAATGTAGAGCTGTGTTCCAGTAGCCATGTTTCTTGAAGATGACTGTATAATGATATAACTTTCACAATGTGACTGTGTGATTGTGAAAACCTTGTGTCTGATGCTCCTTTTATCTACCTTGTCAACAGATGAGTAGAATATATGGAACAAAAATAAATAATAGGGGGAACAAATGTTAAAATACATTTAGTTTGAAATGCTAGTGATCAATGAAAGGGAGGGGTAAGGGGTATGGTATGTATAATTTTTTTCTCTGTTTTCGTTTTATTTATTTTTCTGAATAGATGCAAATGTTCCAAGAAATGATCATGATGATGAATATGCAACTATGTGATGATACTGATATTATGAATTAGTGATTATATATGTAGAACGGAATGATCAAAATAGGAATGTTTGAATTTACTTGGTGTTTTTTTGGTATTTAGAAAAATAAAATATAAATAAATAAATAATATTTTAGTGACAATTTCATTTATGGAGCTGTATTTTGCCCATATTAAATGTTCCCAATTATAGCTCCTTCCATTGCAAATTTACTTTCATTGCCATTATTTCTAACAAGGCAATTCTTCACTAAGATTTTATTATTTCTTATTTTTAAGTTCAAAGTTAATTTTACAATATTCCCTTTAAATTAGTGTCCATTTTCTACCATTACAATAAAAATGTTTTTATTGTTATTTATGGTCAATTATTACCACTTATTATTATGACTTAGGTAAGAGGGTAATGTTTTGTATTTATTTCTTAAGGTATCCACAGGAAAACTGTGAGTGGTTCTATGAGACAGAGACTGATATATAGAAATATATGTGGACAGCAAGTGACAGAAAGACATGAAAAGAGCCAGAGGCTACAGTTATTCTGGTATGCTGACTGCTTACTGGGCAGGTCAAACTTCCCTGGGTCAAAAAGACAGTCAAAATGTCCTCAGGATCATGTGGAATCATGCAAATGATGGGATCCAAAAGTCCTGCTGCAATTTATACATGTGCTCAGTGTAGAGGAAGGCAAAATAAAGGTGATCAGACTACCCAGAGGAGAATCAACAGAAGACAGCGATTACAGCATGTGCTCTGGTGTCAGCCAACGTTCAAATCCCAGCCCCATCACTTAACTGACTGAAACTTGGGAAGATTACTTTTCTACATCTTAATTTCTTCATCTTATAAATCTGGTTGAATTTACAGACTTGAGAATTAAATGAAATGCATGTAAAATCCTAAAAACAGAACTTGGCACATTGTAATTTCTTAGTTGATGTTAGTGGGTATGTTTATAAATATGTGACTGTAAATTTGCCCCACATGCAATGCCTTAATAAAATCAGAAGTGTGTGTATACCCTCTTCTATTTAACATACTGCAAACTCTATTAGCTATTGCCCTAAAGCAGATTTTTTAAAATCCCACTATTTATGTACAGTACAATTCTTTTTTCCATATTTGTACCTCTGCCCAGAATTGATCTTCATATACCATGTAACCACAACATTCCGGCAATTACATAGCTGAAATCAATAAGAAAACATTATGTATTGATAGAAAACACTGTATAATGGAAAAGTACTCAGTTTAGAGTCAAAGAGATGTAGGATCAAATCCCAGCTGTCAACTAAGGGCTTGTCCAAGTTTATGAACCTCTATCTCTCTTTTTTCATTGTTTATGCAGGAATAAAACATGTATCTCACAAAATTGTGATGAGGATTAACAGTGAAATGCTCGGAACATGGAGCACATCCAGGATATGTCACACATGCATACAAATACACACACTCACACACCTTAAATGAACAACCACTATCTCTCTCCAATGACCAACATTTTGTTAGGGCATCATTACCGCCATTTTCACATTTATGTAATGTATTTCAGTGACTTATAGTGGTGGTTTTCAAACCAGGGCAAACACAGTTTAAAGAGTGCAAAGCCATGGATAATTTTAAGGGAATCGATTTCTAGATCTTCAACTTCCATATTACTCTTTCCTAACTGATCTGTTGAGGAGGCACCTGTGGTCCTCTTTTCCTATGTCCCCTTTCCTCATCGCCCTCTGAAAGAAAGGCTCATCCCTACAAAAGGCACACCCTCGTCCAGCCTTAATCTTACTATATCTTGTCCCAAAGTGTGTAAAATCCCTCTAGAGTGACAAATATAAGGATAATCCAATCTTTTCTTCAATCAAAATACCACAAAAATCCCCAGCCTTCAATTTAAGAGGTACATTTCCAATAATGTTCAGTTGAGCTCTAATCATAATAGTAATAGTAACTTAATCCAGAAGAAAAAATTTCAATACTTGGAATCTTATGATCAAAGGAAATTAAGATTTATATATATATATATGCATATGCAATACATACATACA
Organism: Myrmecophaga tridactyla; assembly: GCA_004026745.1. NCBI lineage: Eukaryota > Metazoa > Chordata > Mammalia > Pilosa > Myrmecophagidae > Myrmecophaga > Myrmecophaga tridactyla. Next base: position 22,188 of record PVIY010029073.1, read on the forward strand.
CACTGCAGAAAAATCTGATACAATGATCAATAAGAAACTCTCAAGCACAACAATGGCATAAATTCTATGGGAGAAGAGGGATGGAAATCAAATTCAAAGAGGAAAAGGAATGATGCAAAATTTCCCGCTGTTAATATTTATTCTGAATGAACGATAGTAGATAGCAAGTCATTACACTATTCATATTCCACTTGATAAATTTCAAAGAGTGATTTAAATTTACAAATAACAGTATTTGCTATAAGCCACACTGTTATAACTACTTAAACTTATGGTCAAATAAATTAGATTTTGTAGAGGTTGCACAGGAAAAAAAAAAAATTAAGACCTCTGATAAAGTGAGCTTTCACACATAACCTAGATGTCCATCCTAAAAGGTCAAGCAAAGCCCAAGGGGTTTCAGTGGCAAATAACGGGGACCGCTAGTTCATGGGCTCACTTCTTCCTACCCAATCTCATTCTTGCCCCCTCAGCCCGCCCCTCCTCGTCCAGCCCCCCTTATTTTTCAATTCCACTTCTCCTTCCCCGACCTTGTCTCTCCCGCCCGCCCTGGCTCTCCTGTACATGCGCGTTTCGCCTCCTTCCCAGCCCCAGCTGCTGTGTCATGGCTGAGCGGAAGTCTCGGCGCGACGGACAGGGACCTTTTACGTGCAGGCGCTTCTCGCAGCCTTCTCCCCTTTCACTCCTAACATCGCTCTGGTTTTCCCCCGAACACCTCGCAGTCCACGGGGAACGGGTTCCCTACCCTGCACTCTTCCGAACACCTCGTAGTCCACGGATTTGAGCGGCCTGGCGGTGGACATGGCGGCGGCGAGCCCTCTGCTGAGGCGCCCGAGCGGGGTCCGGGACGCGGCGACGGCGGCGGCCGCGAGAGGGAGGGGGCACATGGAGCCGCCAGGCGCACCCCGCGCCGTTTCGGGATCGGGACGCGAGCGCGCCGGGGTCACGCGTCGGGAGCGGCAAATGAGACGACGGGACCCCGGCGCGAGGGCACCCGGGACGCGGAGGGGGAAGCGGCCGCCGGGCGCCGGGCGCGCGAGGCTTCCCTGCCCTGGCGGAGCCGGCGGCGGGACCCGGCTTCCTGGCAAGAACGCGCCCGCCGCGTGTAAATTAGCCACGGTGCTTATATCTCAGTGTTTGTGATAAAATCCGGGGCTGTGCCCAGAGGTCAATAGTTTGGTGTACAAAAAGGAATTGCATTTGAACAGACGGACTTGATAGCCTGAGGGTTGAGATAGAGTTAATTTTTATGAAAGGTTTAGGCCACCGCCTTATCTAACGCGGTTTTGAGCCAACTCCTAAAATGAAGTCTGCAACCATCAGCTCTTGTTTTCTTGAGCAGGCTTTGGGCCTGAATCCATATTCTAAATGGATTGTGATATTTTCTGGCACAGGACATAAAAATTGGAGACAAAAAAAAAATTAGTCCTTTTGTCTGTTTTCACAGCTTTTCTAAGATCTTGACTACATTCCAGCAATATAATACCCAGAAGGTTAAGTCAGTTTATACATTACTTCGTGGTGAGCTTGTCATAATTTGAGTCCTAATTTAGAACAACTCACCTCTCCAGAAGTTCTGGATATTGCTGTTGATAACGTGCCGCGTTCTAAAGTTCCAAATCCGTTTACTTGGGGGAATTTGCATTTCTCAACATACTGTATTTGTTGGCTTTGATACCTTTACATATTTCTCTGCATCTGGCCACAGTTCCTCCACAGTCTGATTTGATATCATGTGCCAGTTCTATGATATTACACCAGAAGTTATTCAATACTTAATTAGAATGTGGTTAAATTGTCATTTTAAAGTAAAATATATTCTGGAGGTATTAATCCCGATAATTTTATATTAGAAATAATGAATATCCTGGTGTGTTGCAGAGGCCTCACAACTTGTCTCTTCCTCTCATCTCCCAGTTCATTTTATGCATACTCAGGAATCGATATGTGTCATGTCATTTTTCTCAAATTGTCTTCAGAGTCTCTTCACTGCATACAAAATAAAACCTAGCCTCTTCAACCTTCACTCACCTCCTATTACCTGCTTACACCTCTTTCTGCAGGTGACCTATAGCCAAGACCCTTTAAGTTATTCTGCTCTCTGAACACAAGCTGACCTTTAAAAAAAAATTGTTCTCTGATGTACTTTATCTAGAACTTCTGCCCGTACACCAAAACCTCCCCCTGTCCTGCTCACTTGCCTTTGCAAGACCTTATCAGATTTAATCCTAGTTACTTAGATGTCTTCCGTCACCAGAACGCCTCTCAAGTAGTAAGCCTTCCATCTGTGTGGAGGTCTTGAGTTCACTGGTGAAATTGACCTTTTTTTCCCCCCAAGAGCTCCACTGTCAAGTATTTTTTAATCTCTTTTTTAATTTTAAAAGTGTGTAACAACCAGTGACATTTGCTTAGCTATAACATTTATGACTAAAAACAGCAGAACATTAGCAAACAACTTTTGTGTACCATTTCAACATGGATTGCCAATAATATGTAATTCTGGAACTAGAAATTTTAAGCAAATGTTTCTAATATTTAATTTTAAGTAATAGAAACCTGTCTAATTAGAAAAACTTGAAAATAGAAAAACAAATTTTCTATAACCCCAACACAACCATTATTATTTTTGTATATTCTCTTTTAACATACATGTTTTAAATAGTCAATAATTATAGTGTGAATTCAACTTTCAGCCTTTCTTTTTTCATGTTGTTATAGTCTTTCTGTCTTTATTTCCTAGAGCTGCGGTTACAAATTACCACAAGCTGGGTGGCTTAAAACAACAGAAATGCATTGTCTCACAGTTATGAAGGCTGCAAGTCCAAAATCAACGTGCTCCCCCTGAAACCTGTAAGGAAGAATCCTTCCTTGCCTCTTTCTAGCTTCTGATGGTTTGCCAGCAATAGTTGCCGTTCCTTGGCTTACACTTCAATTTCTGCCTCCATCATCACATGGCCATCTTCTGTCGGTCTGTTTCTTCTCTTATTATAAGAACATAAGTCATATTGGATTAGGGTCCACTTTAATCTAATTTGGCTTCATTTTAACTAATCACATCTTCAAAGACTATAATATCCAAATAAGGTCACATTCATGGAACTGAAGGTTAGGACGTGAACAAATCCTTTTGAGGGACACAATTCAACCCATAACACTTCCCAATTAATTTCTTAATAATTTCATGATACTCCATTAAGTGGGTATAACCATAAATTTACCTTCTAAGTTCCCTGTTGTTACACTTTCAGATTGCTTCTAGTTTTTCACCACCATAAAAAACAATATGAAGAAAATATTCATGCTTGCAGCTTCCTTCTATTTTTTACTGTTTAGGATAGAAATTAGATTACAAATCAAAGGGTGTAAGCATGTATTCTTGATACATATTGCCAATTTTTTTTCAAATGGTGTGCCAATTTAAATACACTACTACCAACACCATATAAGTGCATCATTATTTGGCTTCTAATGCAAACAGATTCATACAGGCCCTTCACATAAAATATATGATTAGATGATTAGAAAAAGTTTAGTTCTGTAATCTGAGCAATAGCTTCGGAATTACTAGGCCTGGGTTACTGTTATTTGAAATTAAAGCCAAGTCCATTCATTCCCTTCCTTGAGCCCTTTAAGAAAATTCATATGTGATATAAGATCATGTTTGAGGTAATATACAGAAAAGGAAAATTTCGCCTATAAAATGTGAATGTAAAAGAGGACCAGCCTCCAGAACCTGGGAACTAAGGACACAGACAATACAGGCTCTGTGCGCAAATGCCATATGAACAGAGATGGTACCACCTGTAAACCTTGAGCTCATCATCACAAACGATCAGTAGACAGTGATTCCTAGAGTGATTTCTCATAAATTTGATATTGAGTTAGAACTGATTTCAGAAACAACCAGAATACTTTATCCATCAACATTTTTCTATCACTGAAATTTTTTTGTAATCATTATGTTGAAAGAGCAAAACTCAACAGCATATAATTTGTAAACTTTCACAAGCAAAGAGAACTTAAGCCAATTCAAAGATTCCCTCATGGAAGAAATACTTTATAGGTAAAGAAACAGATAAACACCACGAAAATGAATTTAAGATAATTAGAACCAGACTGTTACCTGAGTACACATCTAGTTTCCCAGAAAAGGCTTTAAAAATCTCATTACCAATTTTCAGAAAATTGCTTAAGCATTTTATCAAGAATGCTTTTTTTTAAAATCAGAAAACATACTTCTCAGAAGGAGATTCTGTCCCAAGTTTGAGCCAATTTTTCTTTATCATGGTCCAATTTAATATTCAAAACTCAGAACTACATTTGGTATTGTAGTTCTCCTAGATTGGCACTTATGCTAACACAGGGAGAGAACATGGTTGAGCCCTCCTCTTACCTTCATTTTTCCACAGCTGAGTATAGAAAGGAACCAATACTTTGGGGATCCATTTTTGATTCTCTGAGATTGACATATTCAAAGCTGATTAGTCCTCTTGCTTTTGGGGAGAACTCAGAGCTTTTCCCCACTAGGAACCCCTGATTTTTGTTCCTTTGATAGACAATGCTTCTACTTTGGTTGTGTACCGCCACCTCAACCCCCACCCTAACTGTATTAAATGCTATACCTCTAAACTCTCTCTGATGAGAGACTAGTCCCCAGCAAGAAGCTAAAATGGGTGAGACCTGTTTTTACATGATCATGTAACCAGATTCCTCCCTCAAGGCTCACATATAATTGTTGGAGTCTCATCTCTCTGCCCTACCATTGAGAAAAGTTACAATTTACCATTCTCTGCTGCTCTGTATCTTCTTTCTTCACTTATTTCCTTAGAGGTAGGTCAAATACCAGACCTTTCTAACTCTGGTGAGCAAATACCAACCTCTCAAAGCGATTCTCTCTAAGGCTCTCTCACTAGGCTTCAGACAAGAGGAAAACACCCTGCTTCTCTCTTCCATCATGAGAGAGGATGGAGGGAAATGCTACAATTCTCCAAGAGCTTACTCCAAAGAAATCCTCTCTCGCCTCTTCTACGCTTAATTTCCTGAGGTAGGTGTTGGGCTAAGGATCTTAAAACAGTTTTTAAACACCTCTTTTGCAAGACATAGGTAGTTTAGTCCCTCAACTTGAAACGTGGGGATATCTATGGTTTTATTTTCAGTCTTCAGGTCTCAGCTAAAACTGAGACAAATGTCCCATTTTAAAAATTCATAAAATACCATATATGAACCTTGTTTGGATTCTAATTTGAATATATATATATACTGAGCAGGATATTTTGAGGTCCATTGGGGAGAATACAGGCTTGTTATCAAATGATATTGCAGAACTATTGTTAATACTGTTAGCTGTGATAATATCATTGTGGATACATTTTCTTAATGCCCTTATCTGTTAGAAGTTTATACTGAATTACATAAGTGTGATTTATCTTGGACTTGGGCACTTTATATAGCACAAAATTGGTAAATTGTTAATAGTGAAGTTTGACAATGGGTACATGGGAATTCATTATACTGTTCTTTCATTTTGTGTATTTTGAAATTTTTATGGAATGTTTTTAAATAAAATAAAAATTTTAAATAGTCTATTTTCATTCTACAAAATATCTGACCAGCACCTCTCAAAAACTGCCAAGTTATTAAAAAACACGGAAAGTCAGAAACTCACAACCAAAAGGAACCTAAGAAGACATGATGACTAAATGTAATATATCCTGGATAGGGTCCTAAAACAGAATAGGACATTAGGGGAAAGCTGAGAAAATGTGAATAAAGTATAAATTTTCATTTAAAAGTAAAGTATCAATATTGGTTCATTAATTGTGACAAATATACCACACAAATGTAAGGTGTTAACGTTCTAGTTTGCTAGCTGCCAGAATGCAACACACCAGAGACGGATTGGCTTTTAATAAAAGGGGATTTATTTTGTTAGTTCTTCAGAGGAAAGGCAGTTAACTTTCAACTGAGGTTCTTTCTTAGTGGGAAGGCACAGGATGGTCTTTGCTGGTCTTCTCTTCAGGCCTCTGGGTTCCAACAATTTTCCCCAGGGTGACTTCCTTCTGCATCTCCAAAGGCCTGGGCTGAGCTGTGAGTGCTGAGATGAAGTATGCTGAGCTGCTTGGGCTGTGCTACGTTGAGCTCTCTCATTTAAGCACCAGCCAATTAAGTCAAACGTCATTCATTGCAGCAGACACGCCTCCTAGCTGACTGTAGATGTAATCAGTAACAGATGAAGTTCACGTACCATTGGCTCATGTCCACAGCAACAGAACTAGGTGCCTTCACCTGGCCAAGTTGACAACTGAATCTAACTACCACAGTTAATAATAAGGGAAAATGGGTTTGAGGGTATGGGACCTCTGTACAATCTTTGCAATAATTCTGTAAGTCTAAAACTGTCTAAAATTAAAACTCTATTTAAAAATCGTTATATATTTTCATAACCTTTCAAAATAATTTCTCAGTAAATGAGAAGAATCATCAGTTTAAAAATATTTTTAAACTATTTCAGCATATAGATACCTACTTTACATTTTTAGTCAACTCCTAAGGCATGCTCAGGCGAAGATAGGACCAAACAGTTGACTTTCAAGTTGCGAATGTAGATGTTAACAGGCATTAAGAAGCACAACTAGATAATAAAATATACTAATGCCTTTATTAATGAAGAGAATGTGTTCCAGAAACAGTTCATTTCCAGAGGAAGAAATATACAAAATGTGTAGGAAGATATCCAGAACAGTAGACGAATGATTTTTATAGGAAAATATCATTGTGCTTAGTATCAAGTGCTTTAGAAAACATGACATCTGTAGGTCTTGAGTCAGGAGAGACTAAAAATTAGATAAGAGGAGGGAACTAATTACAGATACTGCTACTTGGACACATTACATAGGAAACAAATTGCAAAAGCTAGACTTTGAATAGACTGTGTCAGGCATCAAATAGTGAAACGCAGAAAAGGACAGACACCCTGTGAAAGAGTACCAAAAACAGGACTTCCCATTCCTAAAATCCCCAAGCCAGATATCAGACTAAGGTTTGCCTCTCCTAGGGAAGCAAGGAATCTAACTGGAGAAAAAAAATCTCTTCTGATTCCTCCTTGGTACACACGCACACACACACACATTCATCCTGAAATGCATGAATCAGATTTACACTCAGGTCTGGGCTAGTGTGTCAGACTGAATCTGTGGTGGCCCCCAGAAAAGCCATGCCCTTTGATCCTCATTCAATATTGCTGGGTGGGAGCATTTTGATTGTTTCCATGAAGATGTGACCCACCCAATTGTGGGTGGTAACTTTTGATTAGATGACTTCCATGGAGGTGTATCTCCACCCACTGAAGGTGGAATTGCTTACTGGAATTCTTTAAAGGAGGAAACATTTTGGAGAGAGTTCCTTTTTTGGTAGAGCCACAAGAAAGCCAGCAGATGCCGCCATGTTCGCCATGTGCCCTTCCAGCTGAGAGAGAAAAGTTGAACGTCGTCAGCCTTCTTGAACCAAGGTATCTTTCCCCAGATGCCTTAAATTGGACATTTCTATCGACTTGTTTTAATTGGGACATTTTCTCGACCTTGGAACTATAAACCAGCAACTCATTAAATTCCCCCTTTCAAAAGCCATTCCGTTTCTGGTATATTGCATTCCGGCAGCTAGCAAACTAGAACAGCTAGTGTGACATGAAGGGATCTCTGTCTTTAACCCACATCTATGTGGGGATACCTTTGGTGGAACAGTGGATTGGTAAGCAACATTCTTTCCTTTCCAATCTCTTTTTAGCTTGCCTTCCTGTTCTGTAGGGCTGGAAAATTTAAAACGACATACCCTGGACATTCTTGCAGTCAGGATTCTTTATGTGATGGAGGTTCCACTAACAGAACTAGTAAGCTAGAAGTGGAAGACAGAGGGGGGCAGAGCCATCTGCTGCTGATTCTGTGGCAACCACAGTCGTGGAGTTTAGTTTCTCTGTGGCATTAACTGATGTCCCATTGACTCTTTACTAGTTCCTGGGGCATCAAGAGGCAGGGTGCAGGGCATGCATTTTACCATTACATATCAAAGCAGGTGTGGTGCTTCCTGGAGTGGCAGCTTCCTGGACATGGCAGTTTCCACACCAAGAAACCTTCCTGGTAGTGACAAGGGAGGCACAGTTTTGAAACCAGCAGCTGTTGCAGCAGCATCCCAAGCCAGCACATGGTTTCCTGATTGCAGAAGAATCAGTAACTCACTGGGTGACCGAGTTCTGCAGTGACAGTACTGAAACCTCAGCCTCACATCTGTTCTCAGGCCTGACATGCAAACTCATTAATTACATACATACACATGACTAAAGGTTTTGACTCAGTGGGTCTGCAGGGGATTCTGGAAAAAGTATTCTTAAAAAGCAACCTAGAGTTTCTGATATGAAGCTAAGGTTGAGAAACAGTGACCTGGAGACTCTTTCATTAGCCTTCTTCACAACTAATGTTAGTACCCAACATTAAATCCATTCCTTCTTAAACTGTCTAGAATGAATTATTTTTTTTTCTGTAGCTAAACCTTGGCCAATGCAATCTTCACAAAAAGAGTAGATCAAAGTTTACACAGAATGAAAGTTCAAATACACCAGCATGCCTCCAAACAAGTAGCATTACAATTTGCCGTGCCCGCAAAAAGAAGAAATAAGGATTATAAGAAAAAAACAGGTCAAGAATGATAGTGAAAATAAGCCTAGAATTGTTGAAACATATGTTGCTGTTGAAAGATTATGGTATAAAAGTGAAGGTAGCCTATATCCTATAAATTACTTACATACTACTTATTTGTTGTTATTGTCTACTTGCTAGTACAGCTATATTGTTTCATTTTGAAACATTTTTTAAATGAAATAATAATATTAAAAAGAACCCTTTCCCAGCTTTAATTGTTAAACTATCTATAATTTCTGGTCTGTTGCTGCCACCTATCAACTATCCAAGGCAAGGCAGGTCATGTGGGTGTGATATTTCAGTCTTTCATCAATGTTAGTACCACCTAAAGTTCTCTCTCATTTTAGTGTCATGCTTCTGTAATACTTTGAGGTACATGGTAAACCCTTAAACTATACACAGTTTAAATGTTCTTAGGGTTATTCACTCAACAGATCACATAAATATGAAAGTATCTTGACCATGAATTACTATTAGATGCTGAAGTTTACAGGAGAAGCAATACTTCAAGAACACAAATGGAATTTAACACAATTGCAGGGACCGCTCTCCTCTTCTTTCTTCCAAACCATATAATAAAACAGAAAATATTTGCCTTAATGAACTAGAAGAATTGTCCAAATGTTCTACTCCAGATAGGTTTTGGACCTGGAGTTAATAGTTATGTCTTCACATTAATAGCATTCATTAGTTCATCAGTGTTCTGACCCCCAAGTCTGCATTTGAAAGAAGCAATCACAAAAACTGACACTCAGGGTCCATGTCCCAGCACACTCCACTCCACAGTGTGACCAGGTAGTTTTCTTTGGCGTGGACAAAAACTCCCCTCAAAGTTTTAAGTTGTACTTCTGTGTCTCTTCTTCCCTTGCTTTCTGGCTTTATGTTTATTTATGTTTCTCCCTTTCGGTGGCTAAATCTGTATATCTCTTGTGTATTCATCTCTCTGTTTTTCTTCCATCATTTTATCATTCTGTCTTTCCTCCCTCCTGTTGTCCCCCACCCTCATCTATTTTCCTTAACTGGCCATGACATTGAACTGAAGATTATATTTAAATAGCTGGTAAATCTCTGTAGAGATCTCTAATCTATAAACAATAAAGTCAAAGGTTTTATAGTTTCTCTTTAAAAGCACTTAAGTCATTGTTTCTTTGCATTAACCCTTGATTTTTTTTTCTCTTAAAATCTCTTGATAGAAAAAGGAAAGTTTCCTCAACGTTAATATTAAAAAAAAAAAAAAAGGATTATAGGAGTAAAGAAGCTTATGTTGCCTAAAGACTAGGAAAAACTTTCTCCCCAGTCGCTTTGAAAATGATTTTCCTTTTATTACCCTCAAAATATATGTGTCATATAGTCTGTTCTAGTTTGCTAGCTGCTGGAATGCAATATACCAGAAACAGAATGGCTTTTAAAAAGGGGAAATTAATGAGTAGCTACTTTATAGTTCTAAGGCAGAAAAATGTGCCAATTACAACAAGTCTATAGAAATATCCAATCAAAGGTATCCAGGGAAAGATACCTTGGTTCAAGAAGGCCGATGAAGTTCAGGGTTTCT
>PVIY010029074.1:0-32433 GCA_004026745.1 Myrmecophaga tridactyla
CCCTTGATGCTGAATCTCAGCTCATTCCAGGTTCCCCAGAGGTTATTCTTACACATTAAAGAGATATCACCTTGTTAGTCAAGATGTAATGGAGAGGCTGGAGGGAACTGCCTGAAAATGTAGAGCTGTGTTCCAGTAGCCATGTTTCTTGAAGATGACTGTATAATGATATAGCTTTCACAATGTGACTGTGTGATTGTGAAAACCTTGTGCCTTATGTTCCTTTTATCTACCTTATCAACAGATGAGTAAAACAAATGGAATAAAAATAAATAAGAGGGGGAACAAATGTTAAAATAAATTTAGATTGAAATGCTGGTGACCAATGAAATGGAGGGGTAAGGGGTATGGTAGGTATGAATTTTTTTCTGTTGCCTTTTTATTTCTTTTTCTGAATTGATGCAAATGTTCTAAGAAATAATCATGATGAATATGCAACTATGTGATGATATTATGAGTTACTGATTATATATGTAGAATCGAATGATCATAATAAAAAAATAATCCATCTGCCAAACAACATGCTTCAGTTTTCAGAGTCTTATGACAACTAGACTCTAGTTAATCTCTTAAAAAGAATGAGAGCCAAGTAAATGCAATACGAAGGAAAGGTCTCAAACCAAGTCATAAATAAATAAACCAAATTAGATTAAAATCTTCAATAAAATAAGGGGATAAAATAAACATTTAACCTCTTGGTAACCCAGTTCAGCTCCATTTTCATTCCTTTCATTTTTAATCCTATCCTGAGCACAAAAGTCTAGAACATTAGGAAGAATAATGTATATTCTCCATATGCAACCTCCAATGTGGTGTGGAGGGTGGCAAGGTTGAATAAAACCTGGGGTCCATTTTAGCCATATGAGGAGGGATCAGTGACACATAGGTAGATTTCCAAAGTTGGACTAGAACTGGAACCATTTAGCGGACTTTCTGGTTTTAGTATTGGTTGGTCTGAGTATAAATGACCCAGTTGATAGCAGAGCAGATTGTCTATATGGGAAACAAGAGATCTTTGGTTTGACTCTGCTTGTGTTCGTCTAGCACACAGATTGGACCACAGGTTTTTATATAGTAGGTGATATGTCAGTAAGGGAGAGGGGAAGTGAGACAGCTAAGAAAGAAAGTCAATCGAGGTTGTATTATTGAGCAGACTGCCTTTGTGGATAACTGGAGTCAATCCCAATGGGTGCTGCTGGAAGATGTGTGGATTATGTGTTATGGATTAGGTTTTGGCATTGTCTGAGGGTTGAGGAGTTGGGATGTTAATTCAACAGCTCCCACCTGTCAATGGTTGAAGGTTGTTAACTCCCCATCCTTCCCCATCTTGTTCTAAGGGTTAAGCACACTGGCAGCTGGAGAAAGCCCTCTCTATCAGTGAGTTACTGACACTTACCCTAGTGTGGTATGGAACAGTAATGTTGAGTAGATATGGGCCAGTTACCTATGGTATCTTCTATATGGTTCTTCAGGTTTTGAGGTGGTTATAGATCACTGCAAATTTGATTAAAGTTGTGGATCTTCTCAGTAGAAAAAAATCAGTAAGTGTACATATGTACATGATTTTGCATTCAATTTATTGAGATTTGAAGAGTTCCACCTAATGTGTCAAAGAGTCTCTGTCTTTGGGCATTAGTGCTAATTCATAGAAAATTTTTACCTTGTCTCAGCTTGCTGATAGGTGAATACAGGGTGGTTAGGGCCAGCTAGAAAATTACTAATGTTGGAACAGCTTTGTGGGAGAAAGTATGTATGAGCTCTGTATGGTAGACTTCATAGTTACAGTGGAACATCTGCTTCTTGATGAAGAGATGGCCTTGTTAGCAAGACTCAGAGATGTGAAAGACAGAGACTGGGTGTTCTTGAGCAGGTTATATAACTAAGGAAGAAGGTAGTTGTAAATGTGCTGTGTTGGCTGGAGGGGGACCTGGAGGTTGAAGAACAGTATGTTCTCAAATTGGGTGAATTGTGAACTCTGATTCGATACTGGTAAGGCCATCTTAAAATCCTATAGGAACAGCACATCTTATTTGTTGGTTGAGTGGGTAAGTCAATCATATGGATCCAAGTTCAGTAGGTGTAAAAGGATATAAAAGTGATTTTTTTTTTCTTGTGTTCCACCATGCATTTAGAATTCCTGCAGAGGCAGTAACTGTTACCAGTTTCTGGCAGTTTATAATTGCGGCAGGGAGATTCCCAGTACTCAGGAAAATTAGCCATTGTTGAAGCAGTATCCACAGTTGTTATGATGTCATCATGACCTTGGAACAAAGGCAACGACATCATAAAACCAGTAAATACAGTCCATCATGACTGCTCTCGATTAAGGCTTTTTGGTTTACCGGCAAGATTTCCAGAGTGGCACAACCCTTGCATGTACTGTCATGCAAACTTTCTCACACTGGTGGATCAGGAATCACTGGATGCAAAGTCAGGCAATCTTATTCCCAAACTTTCTTTCACTTCTAAGGATGCATTAAGGCTCTGGGGTTAATGGGCCTCATTTCAAATACTGACTCCACTATTTATTTATTGTATTATTTCAGGAAAGTTACTCTCTCAGCCTACATTTTCTTAGCTGTAAAATGAAAATAACTCTAGTACTACTAGAGTTATTATAGTTCTATAATAGTCCAATATATCCTATATATATAGATATATCTATAGTCCCTGTGATACTTAAAAGAGATGATTGGGTAAAGTTCTTAGTAAAATCTCTGAACAGAGTTAAGTGCTCAATAAATATTAGTTGCAACTGCATTGGTATTATTATTATTTATTAAACTACCAAATTATACTACTTTAAAAACATTCATGCTCAAAGATTTAGTAATCTACTTCTTAGAATCTATTGAAGGAAATGATCAGACGAGGACATGACAGACAAAACCTAAGTTCAAGGATGTTCCTTAAGCTTCTATAAAAATGAAATTACAGAAGAAATTTGAATGTGCAACAAGAGGGAAATAGTTAAATAAATGATTCCATATGATAGACTATTAGCATACATTAAAAGAAATGTGTCCAAAAATATTTAGTCATATGGGGAATAATTTGTAAAACAAAACAGGTGAATAAATGGAAACACAAATCTGCAAATACTACATTACCTTAATTGAAGACAATTTCCTAATTTAAGAAGTGTTTATTAATTATATGTGCAGGCACTATTCTAGGCACTGGGGACACAGCAATGACCAAATAGTCAGTATCGCTCTGAAGGAGGAGATTCATTCTAGTGGGTTGCATATATGTTAAGGACTGGAAGAAAATGCATAAAATTGTTTATGGGTCCTACTGCTGTTCATTGGAATACAGATTGTTGTGATCATTTACATTGAGGTATTTTTCATTTTTTAAAGAACGAGCATGTGTTATTTTTATTATAAGCACTAAAATAATAACATGCATATGATGTAAAATAAATGGGTCAGTAATTATATGCATTTTATGGAAAGTCTTTTGGACATCTGTTGACCTTTAAAGAGTCATTTTCAATTCATTCACATTTTGAAATACTGAAAAATAGAAAGGATTCAGGGGTGGTGTGATGGTGACTCAGTGGCAGAATTCTCACCTGCCATGCTGGAGACCCAGGGTTGGTTCCCAGTGCCTACCCATGCAAAAAAAAAAAAAAGGAAAAGAAAAAGAAAGTTCAGGGGCAGAATGCTGCTTGCCTGCCATGTGGGAGACCTTGGTTTGATTCCTGGCCCATGCACTCTTCCCCAACCCCCCACCCCCAAAATAAAAGTACAAAGAAGAAAATCACAACTATAAATATTCCCAACTTCTAGAGTAAACCATAGTTAACACATGGAATGAGGGTGGGCCTTAATCCAGATTACAAGACTCTTTTATAAATAGAAGAAATTGACACATAGAGGAAAAGCCCATAGGAGGAGCCAGGGAAGAGCTGGCAGACAGAGTCAAGAGAACTTGGAAGAGAAAGAAGATACTGCCATGTCATGATGCAACACCGAAGATCGCTGCAGACAGCACCAGAATACTGCAGACTTTGGGGAGAAAGCATCGCCTTGGTGACACATTGGTTTTGTACTTCTCCTGGCCTCAAAAGTATAAGCCAATGCATTCCTGTTGTTTAAGCCAACACATTTCGTGGTGTTTGTCATAGCAGCCTGGCAAACTAAGACAATTATTATTATAGCATGATGTATGCAAGATTACAAATAGTTTACACAATGTAAAAAGGAACAAAAATGATAGGGAAAAATTGATCAAATCCTATGGTCTTGAAGTAACACAGCAGTGATCTTCACTTCAGACGTTTTTCAGTGGAATGAAGAAAGAAGAAAGAAGAAAGACAAGATTCTATCTACATGGGACCATTATATAAATCTTGTTTCTAAATACAACTATTACTAAAATTTACTTGATACAATGATGAAAAAGAAACAAGTAGAACTAAAGGAATTATTGAAATTCAAAATCAGACCTATTTCTTCATCACAAAAGATGCTATTTCCTAAAATATTTTTAAAAATTTATGAAAAATCCAGTGGTTGTCTTTTTCATTTTTCTTTCACTCATTATTTCTTTCCACTTGTATTTAAGATGTCCCTTATCATTTATTATGAACTCATTAGTTGTATTATAATGGTAGTATTATAACATTGTTTTGATCCTCCTTTTTTCTTTTAGGACTGTAATTTTTTTTCTCCATTCTGTTATTTCATCATTTCATCTCTGGTTTCTTGATTTGTTCACGAAACAGAACAAGAACAATAAATAGATCAATAATTATCCGCATTTTATGGAAAGAAACAGAAACAGAACAGTATGTTCAAGCTTTATTAAGCTGTTTTATAGTGTAAAACAATTGTGAGAAAGTTTTGTCTGTTTCATTCTCTATCATATATGGCCCTAAGTATCTCCCAGGTTAACAAAAGTGAGAGACTATGTCAATAATATTAAAATAATCTAACTCTCATTTCTTCCAGGGTTGAGGTGCTACAAATAAGTGCTTTATTCTCTG
Source organism: Myrmecophaga tridactyla (assembly GCA_004026745.1). Taxonomy (NCBI): domain Eukaryota; kingdom Metazoa; phylum Chordata; class Mammalia; order Pilosa; family Myrmecophagidae; genus Myrmecophaga; species Myrmecophaga tridactyla. The sequence continues at coordinate 4,994 of PVIY010029074.1, forward strand.
CCCTTCTGAACATGATGAGGAAATGGATAGTACTTAAATAACTATTATGTGGCCATACCAGTTCTCAAATGTCAGTAGTAATCCAGAAAGGATAGTTTGTAGATTAGTTCGGTAAAAGCAAATTACCATTAATCTACAGTATCTCTCTCAAATTATATAAACATTGATGCTTTTTACAGCAAACTACTAGAGACAATCCAAATTCTTTCACCATATTAAATATTGTTTCAAAAGAGTAAGCCATCAGGAAATGGGTTTTGGGTATTATTTTGATTCCTAAACATTATAGATTTAATGATGTGTCCTTTGTCCATTTTATGTCCATGTACAGTTTTATGGAAATCAAAACATTTGATTCAGCTAAATTACAGTCACAACATTTGAAACAGCTCTCACCATAAACCTCTCCAAATCAGTAATTTCTGTTATATGTTTCCAAAATTGTTTTATGCATATAAATCCAGGTATGTATATATCTTTCAAAATACTCATACATATGCATAAATAGGAATATACTAAAATGATTGTCTATGCCTATTTTTTTCATTTATCAATATTGAAAAACTCTTCATGTTACAACATAGAGATTTATTTCAATTTTTATAAAAAAAAAAAGTACTGTGGTATAGTTACCCTGTTCTTGACAGTTAAGTATTTCCTTTCATGCATATATAAACAATGCTGAAATAAGCCTCTCTGTTAATATACCTATGTGTAAACATGAAAGAATATCTAAAGGACAAATTCTCATGTAGATTAGGTTTGTTGCACTAAGAAAGAATAGATCTTTTTCAGGCACCATTCTTCACTTTACAGGTATATTTTGAGTTTGAGCAACAGAATTTTCACTGGTTTATGCGGTGGAGTTTATTATATTCAGGTCCCTCCTTTAAATTACCTGAAAGTCCTTGAAAACTGTGTTTTGTTCTTACCTTTTTAAAAATTACCCGATAATTTTTTTAAAAATTGTACTTTAAAAAGTAAAATTGTTGGGCAGGCCATGGTGGCTCAGTGGCAGAGTTCTCGTCTGCCATGCCAGAGACTCAGGTTTGATTTCCGGTGTCTGCCCATGTGAAAAAAAAAAAATTATTATTGTAATGGAATTATATAATTAATGTATTAATGAAAGTAATTAAAATGCGAACTCTTATGTTGTATATATATTACCTCAATAAAAATTTAAAAAGAAGAAACAGGAAAGAAAGAATTAATGGTCCATATATTTCAGGAGGAAATGAGCAAGACTGTTCTTTCATAGCTTATAGTAAGCTTTGCATTTCGGCTCAAAGTTTGTGTCATTTCTAAGCTACCCCACTGAGATTTTAATTTAGCTTCTCTGCTCAACATCAGAGGAATGATGACCAGACATTGACCAGAGCACCTGGTTCTATGGAGTCAGCCAGTGTGGGGCCACCTCAGGGGTGAGGAACCCTGCAGCCCCGAGGTCCTTGGCCTGCATTGCCTGGCGCTGGCGGCCTGAATGGTTGCCCCACTGGCTCCTACTGCTTTTGAGAAAAATCAGCCATAGACCTGGTATCTTCCTTTCAGCCCTGTTTAGCTGATGAACCTTCCTTTCAAGCCTTGAATTCCAAGCCCAGGACTCCAGCTGGTTTTACACCCTCTTGCAAATGCCAGCTCGGTTTCTACCCGACCAGGAATATGCAGTTCAGCAACCCAACCCTGTTTCCTCCCGCCCAGACATGCTAGACTTCAGTTGCTTATCTGTAAATTGAAGAGGGTGAATTAGGCAATCTCAAAGGTATTTTGCAGCTCTGAAGTTGTTACTCTCTATTAAGAAAAACAAATAGTACCTTAATGAAACAGGCCAGATAAGATTCTCCTATTAAGATTCGTTCTCATGCAAATATTTTTCATGTTATGATCTAGATACAAATGGTGAATTATGTTTGGGTTTGAAAGATCAGCTAATGAGCAACAAAGGATTAATTAAGAGTCAAAGCTCGGGTGGGCCACGGTGGCTCAGCAGGTAAGAATGCTTGCCTGCTGTGCCTGAGGACCCGGGTTTGATTCCTGGTTGCCTGCCCATGTAAAAGGGAAAAAAAAGAAAAAAAAAAGAGTCAAAGCTGGGTTGAGTGTTTGGAAACATAAGAATTTAGGAGAAAAAATATCAGCTGGTACCAAGAATTTCATATCCCGAATATAATTCGGAAAAAAAACTGGAAATCTTTTAGGGGCCTATTGACTATTAAACGGTTTTGACTTTCACCTGATGCAGATTTAGCTCAAGTAAAGGCAAGAGGTTTGCTTTTTGATAGGGCTATTTGCATTTCAAAGCTAATCAGTATTAAATAATTGGCTGGTAAAAGAAGAGTAAGAAGGTCATTGTGTGTATTTTATTATTGTGTAAACTTGGGAAAACAAACTGAGAGCCTGAGAGATCTCACTCAAATTCCAGCAGATAAGAAAGTGCCTTGTGTAAAAGAGCTCTTAATGACTGAGTTACTTATTACTTCCCAAAGAGAGAATCAAGAGAGTCACATGACTCCTGGGCTTTCTAAGGAAGTGAAAACAAAGTGGGGATGGGAGTGGGGTGGGGTGGGGATCTGTATTTATTTTCAATACAGATCTTATACTTAAGGTAAAAACATTTCCTGCTAAATGTTTAGCTTTCATTCCTCTGTAACTGATGGTTACTTTTGGAGACCTTTTAATATTTTGACTTAATTAATGATTATAATCTTTCATTGGCCAATTCAGATCAAATTTGATTTAACTCTTAATTCGGTGGTTCTTTTCCCTGGCACATTAGAATCATTAGAGGAGAAGAAAAATGTAGATGCTACTTCCTACTGATTTGATACAATTGGTTTGGGGTATGGCCTAGACATCAGTATTTTCTAATATTTCACCAGGTGATTTTCTTGGTGAGAATCATAATTCTAATTCATATTCTGAGCATGTTCCTCCAAAAAGATCTCAATAACTCTCCCATTGTCTACAGCTGTGTTCTCAAATTTTAATTGAACATGTATTTTTTTTAATTGAGCATAAACCAAAGTATCTGTATATACACATTTAAAATTATGTAATTCTATATTGTATATTATTTTATATTATAATATATATATATAAATAGACATTTAGAAAAGTATGAGATAATGATAAATATTTCTTTCCATACCCCAGTATTACTTTTGCCATTCCACTTTAGAAACCACTGTTCCACAGAATAAAACCCAAATTCCTTAGCCTAGAATCCAAAATTTTCTTCAGAGAGAGTTTTACTTCTTGCTTTTCATCATTATGTACTTTACTGTCTTAGGTTTTTTTATTGTTATATACCCTGCTGTCTTAGGTCCATTTTTCTGAGGAATAGTTTCTGAGATGGGACTTGCATTCAGAAAGATTATTAGAGAAGCAAAGGAAGTAGAATTGGGCAGAAGATGGAAGTGATGCAGTTGCAACACAGAGGGTTCTAGAATTGGACTGACTCTTCAGAGTTACTGCCCTTTGAGGCAAGGGGAGTGGACCTTTTATATTCCAACCCACCAATGAACACTGGGTAGTCATTGGATGTGGGCTGCCCGGGGTAAGATGGTTCTGTCTGTCAGGGACAAATTCTGGAGAGTCATCAGCCACTAATATTTCTAGCAGTTGAGGGAATGAGTGCTTCAGTCCTGAGAGGGTTTCTGGGAGCTGTACCAGAGCACTCATTATACCTATCCTCCTTTCCCTCAGACCTATTACGTTTCCTGCATTCACGCACACCTTAGTATATGTGTCCTTTCACCTTAAATCTCTGCACACAGAAGTCTATCATTCATTGGCACCTAATTCAAAACATCACTGACTCCTTGAAGTTTCAATGTACTTCCCTGTTAGGAGTACCAGGAGACATAGTGGAGAGGAAGTGACTTTGGTATCACAGAGACTTGGGTTTGAATACTGGGTTTAAGGGACCTCAGGCAAGTTGCTTAATTTCTCTGAGTTGGATGAGGGCTATTGAGAACAGGATTATTGGAAAGATTAACGGAAATAATCATTCAACCAATCATATTTTATTACTAGCATTTATTTTCTCATCTTTGACTTTCCCTAGCTTATTTAAATGGCTTAAATGACAAAATGAAAATAATTAGTATGGTGTAGTATTCTTTTTTGGTGTAGCATTTTTTAATATGGTGTTTATTCATTTTAAAATTCTACTATATAGTATTGTTTCAACTTTCATGAAAAATTGTTTTTCCATTTTATGAAAAGCTGATAACAGATTTTTCTCATAACAAGTTTAGAACAGGATAGTTTATGAAACAATGGATTTTGAAAATAATCTTAATTAGGAAAATAAAATTTTGGTGACTTTATGTACATCTCCTTCAATGAGAAATATTGTGCAATGATTATTGTATAATATGCAAATATTATATATTCAATTTAATTGTGAAATATAACACATATACAAAGAAGCAATTCATTTCCAAATACATTTTAACAGGTAGTTATAGAACAGATATAAAAGTTTGGTTTGGGTTACATTCCATGATTTTTTTGTTTTTTCTTCCAGCTGCTCCAAGATACTGGAGATAAACAGAAATATCAATATAATGATTCAGCAGTCATACTCCTTGTTAAATCCTATCTTCTCTGTTATATTCCTTCTTCTCTTTAAATAACATATACACATAAAAATCAGTAAATATCAAAGTACATTGCAGCAATTAGTTGTAGAACAGATTTCAGAGTTTGGTATGGGTTATAATTCCACAAGTTTTTATTTCTAGCTACTCTAAGGTACTGGAGGCTAAAAGAATTTCAGTATAATGATTCAGCACTCATACTCATTGGTTAAGCCCAACCTTCTCTGTATAACTCCACCGTCACCTTTGATCTTTCTCCCACTCTTTAGGGGCATTTGGGCTATGCCCATTCTAACTTTTTCATGTTGGAAGGTGCTGTCAATAGTATGGGATAGGGGATGGAAATAGTTGATGTTCTGGAAGGACTGGCCCCTCTGTATTTCAGGATGTATATTTAGTTTTAAAAATATCATACAATATTATACATTTGTTTTTTATTTAAAAAATATTTTATTGACAAATCTTCACACACATACAGTCTGTACTTGTATAATCAGTGGCTCACAATATCATCATATGTTGTGTATTCATTATCGTGATAATTTGTGGAACATTTGCATCACTCCAGGAAAATAAATAAAAAGAAAAAAGAAAAAACTCATACATTGCATACCCCTTACTCCTCCCTTTCATTGACCACTAGTATTTCAATCTACCCAAAAATAAAAAAATTATTTTACCTTTTATCCCCCTATTATTCATTTTTCTCATTCTTGTTTTTTTACTCATCTGTCCATACCTTGGATAATAGGAACAACAGACACATCTCTTATTGCAGTCTGATCTCATTTTCAGCTTCTTTAACAGTTGCCGTATGGAGTATTGTTGACTTTTAGAGCTAGAAACTCTGAGTCTTATGTGTCATACAGATATCCAAGGTTCCAGGGAACTACCAGGTTATACACAAAGAGTAAAGCATCTCAGAATTTAGACAGAAAATATTTTGGGTTTGCTAAAGCTGCTGGAATGCACTATACCAGAAATAGATTCACTTTTTCAAAGAGGATTTATTAGTTTACAAATTTGCAGGTCTATGGCCATGAAGATGTCTGAATTAAGGCATCCACGATATGATACCAGGACTCTGAAGAAAGGCCACCTGCATCTGGGAAACCTCTGTCGGCCGGGAAGGCATGTGGCTGATGTCTGCTGGTCCTTGCTCCTGGCTTGTTACTTCAGCCTCTGATTCCAGGGTCTACTCTTAGCTTCTCTGAGGGCAAATTCTGGATTTCATTTCTTGGCTTCCCTTGGCTTTCTCGAGGTTCTGGCTCTTTCTGTGAGTCTTTGCTTAGCATCTCCTGAGGCATTTCTGGTTGTCTTCTCTTGGACCTGAGTGAAATCTCTAAAAGGACTCCAGTAAGTGGATTAAGACCCACCTTGAGTGGATGGGGGTCACATCTCCATAGAAACAATCCAATCAAAAGATCCCACCCAACAATAGGTCTGTCCCAAAAAGATTGGGTTAGAAGTATGGCTTTTCTGGGATTCATAACAGTTTCAAAACAGCACTTAACAGTTAAAGCTCAGGAGTAAATGTGACTTCTGTAAAAGTTTCTAATCTAGGCCCTAATTTTCTTATAAGCATTTTCTAAATGAAGCTATTTTCATAAATAAAAACACTTAACAGTTAACCTATTGGGGTCATCAACCACAAACCATAGCAGATGTTTTGTCCTGACCCACTTTTACACATTTACCAGGGTTATGTTAATAGGTAGAACATCATTTATATACTTGTGGTGCTTCTCTTTTAAAGCCCCTTTTTGTTGAAGATGAAGTTCTGACTTACAGCTGAGCACATGTTCTTTTAGAGAGATATCAGAGGAAAGTAATGTAACTGATAACTAAATTTGCTTGTTTCCATGACCCGAAAATTTCTTCTAAGAATAACTCAAACCATGACTAACAATATGATGCAGATCAGTATCAGGATATACATGGACAGTGAGAACATTTTCAAATCTTTAGGAATTTTATACAGTCTCTAAATAAGGAGGAATTTGAAAGTTAAACTCAATGAAGCCTTGTTACATGTCTACTCAGTTCCTGAACTTCCATTCCAGTACTTTTGAACTCACCGAGCTCTTTGAAAATGGCAGCTTTGTTGGCTGTGGTGAGGCAGGTCCATGGCTTGTCCGCCCTTTAGTCGTAGTCCTGAGCACCACCATCTCCACCTATTCACTGAAGTAAGTGAGGATCTTCCTTTCCTGAAGTTCTTCCACCGTGGGCTTTTGGGTAAGCTTTCCAGTTAGCCTCCGCTTACTCTCCCTTTTCTCCTCTTGTTCCTCTTGTTCATTCTAAGGTTTCAAAATATTCCTTGGCTCCAATTCCTCTGTGGTTTGCCTCTGGCTCAGCCACCAACGACAAAAATCCAGGAAAAGTTTTTGCATCATATCGTATCTTCCTTGGATCATTTAATTCCCCAGCTCATTTAGACAAGAGTCAAAGGCTGGTGTTCTTGCTCCATCCTGGGGGCTGAAAGAGAGACTCTCAACCAACCAATCCACGTTATTTTCACAGAGAGAAAACTAAACTCCAGTTTTGTATGAATACAGGGTTTGACAGAAAAGCTCTTTTAAAAAATATTATAAACAGGTCTATCAAATTTTTAGTCAGCATTGAGTAGGACAGACAGAATTCACTTTCACAAACGTGGCTTTACATATTAAAACTAGGCATTTTACATAACATACTTCCTTGGACAAGCTTTTCAAATTTTAGTTAATAAACAAAATTCATTTTCCAAAAATCGTCTACAAATTTCTATATTCACTCAGGCTTTGTCCTACACATCCTCCACGATAAAACTACACACTTCTCTTTAACAAAGCACATCATGTATATTTTACCTACCCACATACCTTAGTTACCAAAAAAGATTTTTGATAAGGATTTTAAATATCTTATAAAACAATTATTTTTAAAATAAAGTTTGTCAAAATAATAACTTAATTTCATTAAACACAAATTTACATTACTTTTTTTACCATCTAGCTCATTTTATTGGTAAATTTGTATAAATTTAGAGAGAACATACCTTCATAAAGTAAAATTGTATTTGAATAATTAAAAAAATCATCATAAAAAAAGGACTAGGACTAGACTTTGTCACTGCATTTTTTTTTTAATTTAAATTAAAAATTTTTTTTTTTGCAGTTTTATTTCCTTTCTATTCCTTTTATTGGGGATTAAAAAGATCTCTTTGTTTACATAATATCCTAAAATTATGAATAAACTCAAAAGTATATTGGCTATCAGGCTCTGGAAAATATACAACAATTGTTTAATTTGTCCCAAGTATAAATCCAGGAAAACTTTTCTATAGTGCTTAAGGACATTCTCTTTTACTTATGGAAATTTGGCAGTAAGATCTTATTCAATTACTCCTATCCCAAGGTTATTTATATTTTAATAATGATTTGTATACTATGGTTACTATTGCAAAGGTATTATTGGACAAAATAATTTTAAGTGGGGAATTCTTTCAGAACAAACATGGCCAATTCCACAGTATTTCTTCTGTGCTTACCATTTATATTATCCAGGCCTAATAAGAAAGAATTTTAAACCGAGCCCACACCTCTGCTATCTTTCTGTACTCTACCATTCCCCTATAGCTGTCTTTGATGTTTAAGCCCTGAGGGCTGGAATAGGGGAACAGAAAGAATGAGGCCTGGTCTGTTAAACTTGGTTTTGAAAGCTCTAAATAAGGGTGGTGGTATTTAAGACCCCTAAGGAGGCCTTAGTGTTAATGAGAGTAGTTATGCCCTTCTTTTAATTGTTTACAATTATGAGATCTATTTTGATTAAAGCTGTGACCTAGTCTATTGGAAAAGTCTTTACCCTTTCCTGAGGCATCCCTTTGCTGCCATTGTGAAATTTCAGAAGGCAGTTTCTTCCCAGTGTTTGTTTACAGTACTTACAAAAATTAAGACTTTAAACCCTGGTGCCTAAGGGTTCTTTTTTTTTTTTTCTTTTTCTCTGGGACTCCAGGAGTACTGATTTATATATATGTGCACTTATTCATCTTTAAGTTATTTAAGAATTTTTATGTTAATTTGCTATTACCATCTGAGGTATGAAAATATACAATCAATGAGAAGACAGACACAAATGTAAAGTTAGTCACACAATAAAACAGAAACACAGAAACATACTTTCAAGAGAGACAAATAAAGGATTAACTAAACATCATCTTGTTCCATTTCTGCTCTTTTTTTGCAGAGCAGAACAAATCTGTGATACGGTGTCCTTTTCTATAGAACAATTTTCTTTCCTGATTCCAAATCAGACTGAGGCTAGACTTTGTAACAGAGATAGCTATTTTTTGTTGTTTTTATAGGCTTGTGACTAAAACCTTTGCAATTTTTTTTTTAGGTTATGGTACAAAGTGCTATATTCAAGAATGCTATTAGAATTAGAATTGCCATTTTTAAAGAATTTCCTCATCAATAATCATTTAGGAACACTTGAACAGTACAAATGCAGAACACACGAACTAACAAATTTAATCAGACACTTAACACTAAATATTTAAGTAACCCACACACCAGTTAATAACTAGATTAACACACCCTTTAACAAACAGGCATTAAACATTTAATATAGATACACACCAATTAATAGTTAACAGGCATCATACACTTAATTTCATTAAATACCAATTAATTATTGCATTACTTATTTTCTAGGAGTTTATGCAACATATAAATTCAGGCCAGGGCCTTGAACCCTATATAGAATAGTACTCAAAACTAGAAAGGAGTAGAGGTCGGAGCAAAGGGGGATTGTTCTGGAAGCAGGACCTGGGCCTCAAATCCAGGTCTAGGGGACTCAAATCGCCATACTGACTTCCTGATCCACTTTTACCTTGATGACCCACTCCCCTAGTCTGATGTCCAGACATGCTACAGAGAACAGAGTAAAACCTAATTGCCAAGCCTATAGAGTAAAAAAGTATAGTGTGTGCAAGAGACCCACTTACCATGCTCATGCATCCTGCTCAGGCTTCAGAAATTTGGGCAATTAGACTCCTTCTTTTTAGGAATCTTTGTCTCATCTCACTTGCCAAATTGATACCAATCAAAAGTGGTAAGTTCTCTGCCTGATGCGCTCAAATGACCAATTCCTGAGGCGATGGATTTCAAAGAAAGAGTTTATTGTTAAGTGCGAAGCAGGTGATCAGACAGCCTATTGACCTAAAAATCTGTCTCCTTAAACTGCAATATGTCTGATCGTTTTATAGAAATGATCTAAGTACTGAGCATGCACATATCGATTACCTGCTTAGTCAAAGAAAGTATGTAAGAAAGTTTAATCTACTGTGCATGCCAAGGGGAACAATTTGGGTTAGATCCAGCTCTAACAAGATAGTTTTGGAATTGGGGTAGGTTAGTCCTGGGCTAACTCAAGGCCTGCATTAAGAAAACATTTAATGATCATAAGTCCTTAAGCTTGAAGAATGGGATAAGGGGATATAAGTTAGGGTCAGTCACAAAATTTTTATAATCACAAGATAAAGGCTATATAGTTATACAATCAGAACCGAAGATTAGAGAAGCTGGATTACAGTTCAGTAATTTCAGGTATTTCCCTCTGACAGTGTTAACATACTAGAAAGTAGAAAAGAAAAATCTATACAATGATTCAATAGTCATTTCTTAATTCTTAACTTCTTGGTTACAGTATTATTATATTCACACTACGCCTTTGCACCTCAGCCCATTACACACATACACATACATTAACTTTTCCTGTAAGGATTAATTACTTGCTGAGCACCTATAATCCCTACAATAGAGAAAACATTTCAAATAGAGAAACAAAAATAGATAAAATGTGGTCCTTGTTTTGAAGAAGCCTAAAATTATTTAACTGATGAAAAGTTAATAATAATACACAATTCAAATAGTACCTTTCATAAAAAAAAAAGGAGACCTGTAAGAGACAGCTTATATCAATTATATAATTAGTACTATCTAAGGTAGTCTTAGTTTCCCAACCACTAAAACAATTACCCTAAAATGGGTTGGCTTAAACAATGAGAATTTATTGGCTCAGGTTTTGAGGTTAGGAGAAATCCAAAATCAAAGCTCAGCAAGGCAATGCTTTCTCCCCCTTTAGAATATGGTGTCAGGTTCGCTGTTTATAATTCTTGCCCTTGGCTTGTCTATGGCAATGCATGCTGCAATGTCTTCTTTCTCTTCTAGATTCTGTTTATTTCTGGCTTCTTCCTATGGTTGTCTCTATGTCTGAATTACGTTCTGTTTATAAGGACTCCAGTTACCTGGATTAAAACCCAGCCTGATTCAGGTGGGCCACACAGTAACTGAAGTAACAACTCTAAGAGCTCCTAATTATAGGAGGTTCTCACCCATCAGAATGGGATCAAAGGCCAAGAACATGTCCAAACTGGGGTACACAATCCGATCCACCACACATACCATTAAATTCACACTAAAGATGATCGTCTTGGACCAAGCTGGTTTGGAGAAGTTTTCTCCAAGAATGGATGAGATTTAGATAGATACACTTCCTAATTAGTAAAGACCTGATCTAGTATAACTTCCTATCCTACATACTGCTAAAATATATTAGGTCCTCAGTTAAAAAAAAAAGCATTATATTATTATTATATTAATAATATGTGTATTTAAATAACTGCTGGAATGAATAAATTGGGTATAGGGAAAGAGCAGGCTAAGAATTCCAGGTGGATGGCAGGGCTTGAGGTAAAGGGGAATGACGGAATTCAAAGCATGCTGGGCCATCAGAGAGGAAGTCCATTTTGTAGAAGTGAAGTGCTTTTACAAAAACAGAATGGATGAGAGGACCAGTGACAGAAGGTCAAGTTGGGGGAAATTTTAGGCAATACATTTAGATTGTACCCTATATGGAATGGGGAGAACATGTAGTAAGATTTTGTTGAGAAAACACAACTCTGAGCACATTAATTCCAAGTCTCAGGACATAATTATCTTAAGTCTTCATTCCTTAGCCAGACTTCCATTCTTAACATTTTCAAGTCTCTTTTCTGTTCCTTAAGCATTTTTTAAAAAATTTTAAGTTGTTTTGGTTTTTATTTTTTATTATTTAAAAAATATTTTTATTGAGAAATCTTCACACACTGTGCTGGTTTGAAATGATGTAGGTCCCCTAGAAAAGTCATGTTTTAATCAAAATCCTATTTTGTAAAGGCAGAATAATCCCTCTTCTATACTGTATGTTTGAAACTGTAATCGGATCATCTCCCTGGAGATGTAACTTAATCAAGAGTGGTTGTTAAACTGGATTAGGTGATGGCACGCCTCCACCCATTTGGGTGGGTTTTGATAAGTTTCTGGAGTTCTATAAAAGAAGAAACATTTTGGAGAATGAGAGATTTGGAGAGAGCAGAGAATGCTGCAGCACCACGAAGCAGAGAGTCCATCAGCCAGCGCTTTGGTGATGAAGAAGGAAAACGCCTCCCGGGGAGCTTCATGAAACAGGAAGCCAGGAGAAGAAGCTAGCAGATGATGCTGTGTTCACCATGTGCCTTTCCAGATGAGAGAGGAACCTTGACTGTGTTCACTGTGTGCCTTTTCAGATGAGAGAGAAACTCTGACCCTGTTCGCCACGTGCCCTTCCACTTGAGAGAGAAACCGTGAACTTCATTGGCCTTCTTGAACCAAGGTGTCTTTCCCTGGATGGATGCCTTTGATTGTACATTTCTATAGACTTGCTTTAGGTGGGACATTTTCTCAGCCTTAGAACTGTAAACTAGCAACTTATTAATTCCCCTTTTTAAAAGCCATTCTCTTTCTATAGCCACAGAGATGTGGCTTGATCAATTGTGGGTATTAAACTTGATTAGATGGAGACCTGTCTCACACATTCTACATGGGTCTTGATTAGTTTACTGGCGTCCTATAAAAGGGGAAATTCTGAGAGAACAGAGAATGATGACAGAGTCATGAGAAAGCCACAGCAGACCCTAGGAGAGCCACAAGGCCAAGAGAACCAGAGTTTGCCAACCAGTGACCTTTGGAGATGAAGAAGGAGAATGTCCCCCGGGGAACTTCATGAAGCAGGAAGCCGGGAGAGAAAGCTAGTGGACTGTCACCATGTTTGCTGCGTGCCTTCGCAGTTGAGAGAGAAACGCTGAACTCATTGGCCTTTCTTGAGTGGAGGTAACTTCTTGATGGGGCCTTGGTTTGGATATTTTTAGACTTGCATTAATTTGGAGATTTTCATGGCCTTAGAACTGTAAACTTGTAATTTAGTAAATCTCCCTTTTAAAAAGCCATTCCATTTCTGATATATTACATTCCAGAAGCTAGCAAACCAGAACATAGTCCTTATTAGTTGGTCTTCAGTTCACATTCATTAAGTAGATGTGTATCTTAGGCATCAGATCGTATGCATCTAAAGAACGTGGATAGTATTTTTTCATCTTCGTATCCACCCTCCTTCCAATCCTCAATGCAGAGCAGTATTTAGCAAAGGTTATTTGAAATGGTGATTTCTTATTATAAACTAGTGAAAGTGCTGGATGCCATTTCCTCTTACAAGTCAACATTACACATTACAAGTAGGTCCAACATAAAAAACTGCTTAATGGATGGTAAAAAGCCCAGTTATATAACTTCCTCTTCTTGAAAAATTATTTCTACCTAAACCCCAAGTTGTTTTTGATACAACATGGATAGTATTTTTTCACACCACAGAAATAGTTGTGTCAAGTCTTAGAAATGTTTGACAGCGATGAAAGAAAATTATGGCAAAAGTTAGTTACTATTAGGAAAAAAAGGTTTTCTTTCAGAAAGGAAACTATTTTTATAAGTAATAATAAATAAACCATTGTCAATAAGATTTTATGATCTATCTAGCTATGTAGTATTAAATGAAACAGTTTTTCTTTGTCATAGTTTCATAAAAAATAGAAGCAGTGATTGTGGTAACCCAACTTGACTTTTTGTGGATTACAAAGGCCATGTCATCAGCTGTGTCGAGTGTAGGGTTGGACTTTGTTCCACTAGTTAACAAGAGCTATCAACATTCTACCAGACAGAAACTGTATATGAAAGCCAGTGTTTTTACTGCCTTCTTCATAGTTGGTTTTCTTTTTTTCTTTTTTTATTCTTTATTTTTTCCTTATTATTCTTTCATAGTTGGTTTTGAATCTCTGCCTGTTTTGGACTTGCACTGATGACTAAGTGGTTAGACTAAACTTTCATATCAGCAATGGAAAGAGTCTCTGGTGGGTGAGAAAGCTACCAGATGGAGGACAGGGGGCGCATAAACCTGGGCTATTCTTTAATGAATAACTAGCAGGTATGAATGAATAACAAATGCACAAAAATCTACTTGTAGTGAAAAATATTCACTAATAAATTCCGGAAGGCCAGGGCTAGGTGACTAAGTCCGACATATCTTTTTATCACGTAGGATCAAAACACAACTGCTGGAAACTCACCCATGAGAATGGTGGCCCCTGGAGCTGGGGAATATGGCCGTCCTGCCTACCATAGAAGGTATTCCATAATGATTTCTTGAAAGAAGGAATGAATGCATTAAGAGGTTCATCTCAGGATGCTAAGGAAGAAGATTTTGTGACAGAAGCCACTTTTGAAACCAGGGCCGTGCTTAAAGTTATTATTATAATACTAGTCTAAACAGTGGGACCTATGAATAAATATGGCAGTGCCATATTAGCAGACACTTAAGGAAATTTGCATTCTCATGTAAATCAGTTTAGAAAAAAATATGTTTATACGAAAGCACTTGCAGATCTGTTTCCTGCTGGAAATAGCCAGGGAAAAATCCAATATCAATAAATTGTTAAAAGAATTATTTCTGAATATCGGTGCTCTCCTTCCTTTCACATTGCCCTTCCTCTCTCTCCCATCCCTGGGGCTCATGAGCTGTCCTTTTAGTTTGAGTAAGAAGCGTTAGTGAGTCATGTTAGCTATTTTTAAAGTACAGACATGTGAGAGAGCTGTTTGAGAGGGCGATCTGCTTGTCAGCAATTAGATTTGAGGAAGTCCAGGGCTTCATGCCAGATTCTGGAGTGAGGCAGAAATGGGGACTAGACAGAAAAGCTTGTTGGTTTTTCACACCAGAACAGGGAGAATGCAGATGTTAACCTGGGGTTTTATTTGAGTAGTAATTTAGGGTAAGTGTTGATTTAGGAAGATCTAAAAGATAGAGAATTAATGGAAAGCTTAATGGTGAGAGGGCACTTGAAGTGAGAGAATGATGGCAGATTATGGAATATACTTAGCTCCTAATCACTGTGTATTTTAATATGGAGGTGCTAAAAAGTGGTAGCTAAAAACAGTGACACATTTGCAGATAGTAGTTTTCTTCTCCTCCCTATATTTCTGATCTTATTTCTTGATCACAAATCTAATTTGTGTTCCACTAGTTATACTGGGAAGCAAAGCCGAGATACTATATTCATTATATAATTTACAAGTAGAAGTACTGATTGAAGCTGGAAAGTTACTTCCTTGTTTACTCATTTATAATTTTTATTTATATATTTGCTATCTTGTTCCACAGATAATTTAGGCAGAAATGATAATATCTCAGTATAATACTAACCCTATATACAACCCCACCCATTAATCTTATATGTCTAGAACCCAGATGGAAACCTAGAATTATCCCCCCAAATCTCTAAGCATATAAATACAGTTACAGGATTGTCAGTTCTTTCAATCATTAAAAAAACCCTCAGGCCTTCACTTATTAATAATTTACCTTAATTTTAAACATAATTATAACATGTCTCTCTTTATTACAATATGGCTATATGTTTTATAATATAATTATAATAAGCTTGCTTATCTGGACTCATCCAGTCCACAGGAGAGTAGAGCGGCAGATTTTCTTGGCATTAGCAATTATATACAAAGGCTCTCACATCCATCATTAGCAGCTCAAAACAGACATCAATAGTTTCAAGATGTGGAGTTGACTGCCTGGCAGCCCCAACAAGAAAAGAGATTTCTAAACAGCAGACACATAAACCACAAGAAAGAATAGCTTGTAACCATGGGCAGCGGGAAGCCAGGCATACAACACTGTTTCCAGAAGGCATCATCACAGTCCATACTTAGGACTCCAAGCGAATGTCAGTGTGGCCTGGTCCCTCCTTCCTGACAGCATGCAGTTCACCTCTATAGTTTTTCTCTAAGGTAGCTGGACAGTCTCTGCATATGTGTTGCCAGTGAGGAGATTCTCTCCAAGTCCCTTTCCACATTTGGAATAATAAATTTCATAGCTCTGATTGTACCCTTACTTTGTTAGAAGATTCTTTTTTTTTTTAGGCCCAGTATTTATTTATTGTTTACAACAGTAAGGTTTAAGACAAAGATACAAACAAAAGATATCAGTTGACTGCATTAAAAACTTTGAAAACAGGGTTATGTCCTTCCACATCCAATAAAACATACAAACATAGTCAGAAGTACTGCACTTGATTCCAGTTAAATGTCATTCATTCAATAATTATTTTCTGCAACTTCTACAGGTAAAGCATTGCACAAAGTCCCTTCTTTCACACAGCTTATGTTCTCGTAGGGGGAAGACAAAGACCAAACCAGACAAAATAAATAGAGAACATGACAGGTAGTGAGAGGCTATGGGGAAGTGGGGAGAAAGGAAGCCTCTCTGTACACCCCCAAATTCGTAAGCACGTCCTGGCACTCGTTAAAGGTCCTAGCTCAGGAAGAGATACAAACTCTAAATTAGATATTTAAATTACTTTTATAGGTTGCAAATTCTGGTAAGACTCTAAAGTTTATAGTTCTGAGCAGCATTTAGATACTCTAATTAGAAGCTACACTGTGAAATATTCTGCGGCCACACTAATAAAATAAAGCCCATGTAGATGCATACGTCTGCTACTATTTATACATGTATATATTAGATGGTATTAATATATATATCAGTATAACTACTTATGGCTCTAATGATATAAGCCTTCCAAAACAAGTCTTAGGTTATATCCAGCCTTTCTAAGAACCATCAATATTGTGATTCTGAAACAGTTTACTGAGTCCTCAGCGCATAGTATTTTCAAGTAAACTATTTTTCAGAAAAAGTACATAAAGAGTAAGCACATACTGCTTAAGCAACATGTAGAACTTAAGAATGGAATGAAGTTGCCTTCATATCTGGAAGACAAGGAGAGTCAATAAATAAGTCTGCATTTTGCTGCTGTTGCTCTTATGTCCTTGTTCCCTGAAACAGATGGTCTTAGAAATTGAAAACATACATTCCCACAAGTCAGGGATCTAACAATTTCACTGTTGTCTTTCAGTTGCAATGTCTGTCAAAGGCATTGCTTCTTTTGTCCAGCTTAAAGAAGTTCTTTACTGTAGGAAATCTAGGGCCTGAAGCACCACATAGGACCATTCTACTGGCACAGTATGAAAGCCGAGGGTGGCAGTGGGTCATGACATAGTCCTAATCACTTTAAGGCAAATTCTGTAGGTGACAGGGTTTTTATAAATCTGAGGTCAGGCCAGAAGAACTTCTCTATACCAAAGGCCTCTGGTCAGAAATGTCAGAGGGTAAGCGTGTTCTGGGTCACTCTGGGGATTCTCCAGCAGGTAATTCTCTCTCCTAGGGGACCCTTGAGCCTCCTTCATAGCCCATTATTCTCTGCCAGAATGACTCAGAAAGCTGGGACTACAGGTCCAGGAGACCACATGGCACGGCCTGAGGTCTTATGTGCATGCTGGGATGTTCTTAGTGTACCTGCCCTCCCTAGCGCAACTGATTTCAAACTTTTTTTCCATCAGGTCGAACCTGTGACCTCAGCAGAAACTAGAAGCAAGACCAGCCTCAGGTTACACACACTTGCCAGCATATTCTCTGTGTCTGCACTGGTCCCTTCAACTGGAGTTGAGAATTTTGCCCCAGATGCCACACCATAATTCTCAAGACTTCCTTTTTAATAAGACATTTACAAATAATCCCAAGTATCAAGTAATTTAAAAATAAGCTATGGTGCCCTTGGAAAACATTATATAAGTTTTAAAAATAGGTTTTTCTTTCTAGTTATATTTTTCACCTCACCTTGATATTAAGTAAGTTGCACTATCTTGAGTATGTACAGGATGAGCAGAAGGGATACTTCAACAGAGCTAGGCAGTACAGAGGAGAAGTTAGTCTGGTATTAAAAATGGCACAGATAAGCCATAAAAACAAAAAAATCCCACAGTATGTGAATAATTAAGAGCTGATGTATACATATTTTTCCTGCTGAAGTATTTTACTTGTTACTCTATTTTATCATCAGCATGTTCTGGTCCCATGCTTTCTTGCAAACATTATGACTAACCTCTCTATGCTTCTGTATCTTAAAAAATAGTAATAGCTTTTCTAATCAGATAGTTACCTATTTATTTCCCATTAACTTTAGTGACTGCAAATTCTAACCAGAAGCTTTGGTTCTACTGTTACTAATCAGGAAATTAAACCTAGCTTTAATACTAAACCATGGAAGGAGTAGGTAACTGTGAGGCAGGACCCCATGGTTCTTGGGATTAATAGATAAAGGCTTGGGGAGCTTTTAAGGATCATTTTTCGGGCATTGGGAGCTGTTTTCTAGGTTAAGTTACTTTTCAGAAAACCAAGTGATGATGGTATCCAAGCTTCCCTAAATAAATTTCCTAAGGGCCTACCTCATGTCAAAGAAAAGACTGAATTTCACAGTATCTCCCCCCAAATAATGAAATATAATACTGGGAATGGAGACTGAGGAGGTGACACATGTGGTAGGAGCACATGATAGCTTTAGCTGACAGGGACATCAGTATCCTCCTTAGCCACAAAAAAAGACCAGCACCATGTACTTATCTATCAGGGGAAAGAGGAGTGGCCCCTAAACTTATTTCAACAAAGGCAGGTCCAAAGACTTTCCAAATGGCAATGAAGATAGAAACCTTTCTCTAAATAACTTGTTATTTCATTTTAAAATTGTGAAGTGTTTACTGATATTTTTAGGACCTATGATATGAAGAATTCTCTTTACAGTTACTGAGCGGAGCTCAGAGCTCAGGTTCCCACAGCAAAAATCTCACCAATCTGCCTGATATTTAGAGTCCATTTCTGGTCACATGGTCTCCCTTCGTAGAAGAAGTTGTCCACTTGCTTTACCTTCACTATTCTCATCTTCATTAGAATAGTTTCCTGAGTCTCTGCTAGTCTGCGAACTGTATTTTTTGTGATCTTCATCAATTTGAGTCTCTTCTACTGTACCAATAGTGCTTATATTTTCAATTATAAAACATCTTTCGGTTTATTCCTCAGAAGTGAAAAGGAGTAGATTCTTTAGTGGATTTTCAGACAAATACTCATCTATTCTGGAAGGAGGTGTACATGATGGGAAGAACATATATTTGACACATTTCAAGAGGCTCTTCACAGCATAAATGACAAATGGGGAGGAAAATAATGTAACATGAATTCCAATTATAATCCAGGTTGTGGAGGTATTTCCTTGTTTTGTTTTTGCACACGCAATATCACTAAAAACCCTGCTTTTATTCCAGTTTTCAAGTTCAACAAGTGCTCTGGCTTTGACACAATACACAGTCAGTGGTTGCAAGTTAGGAAATCAGTTTTATTCTCTAGCATTTTGCTCTCAGCAGTTGATGTGTTTTCCCAAAAGACAATTTCATAAATTTTAGGTAATACTGGTTCACAGACTTTTTCTGACTCTTTTGGACCACTGAGATAGATATGCAGGGAACTGTTAATGGATTTCACGTCGGTGACTGGAGATAGTATGACAGCTAATTTATCAGCATCAAACTTTTTCTGTTCAGACCAAAGAGATATGTTATTCCCATTAGATGATTGTACATGGAGGAAGTAAATTCCTTTTGGGAAAACATCCCGAGAAAAGACACACTGGGTAGTTTTGGCATTTTTTACATTCAGGTATCTGTTTCCATTTATTTGAATTGTTCCAAAAAAACTTTTAAAAATAAGCCTGAAGCCACTGAACTTGAAAGGTCATATTTTCATATCAGTAATCCCATTTAAGAACATAGCTCTGATTTTTGATATCAACTTCTACATTTTCCAGTGGAGGCAATTTATTTTCAACTGTGGTATTTATACAGTACACTGACTATACAAACCAACTTTTTTCTGCAATCGTAGTCTTGCTTTAACTTTTAAACCATAAATAGTCTCTGGTGAGAGTTTATAAATCTTATCTCTGGAGTAAACAGGTTCAATCCTTTTTTTCTACACCTGAAGAATTTTTCCAGAAAACTAAGCTGTAGATGAACTTTGACTTATCCGTAGCCTACATGACGCTATCTTCCGTTCCAGGAGAGGAGATGGTAATTATTATTGCCTTATCCTCAGCTTCTAAATGTACTTTTGGAGGACCAATCTGAGATGGATAATCTGCTGGAAAAGTCCTGACCGACTCATTGCTTCTGTTCCACTTCAGGATAAAGCTGTCATCTACGATAGAGACCTCTACATTCTGGGGAGATTTTAGAGTTTTTCCACCTGCGGCCGCGACCAACACCCATGGCACCCCGACGACCACCATCAGGGCCGTACGACCCAAAAGGGCGACCATCATCCGCGGGTGGCGGCCAACCCCGCGGGTCACATTCTCAGCCTTCTTGGGCGGGCCTGTTAGAAGATTCGTGATCAAAAATGTACATTGCGGTCTGGTAGTTTGAAGCTGTTATGTCCTTTAGAAAAGGCCATGTTCTTTTAATCCATTCCTGGGTACAGACCTACTGTAGTGGGACCCTGTGATTGGGTTATTTCGACTGAGATGTGACCCACCGTCTTAACCCTCTGACTGCACATCTTTATAAGAGGACAAAATACATATGGGATCTAAGAGATGAAATGAAGAGAAGGTTAGAGAAAAGCCCCAGAGAAGCTAAGAGAGGACCTCAGGAAACAGAGAGAAGCCTGAAGCTGAAAGCAATGAAACTCAGGAAAGAAGGACCAGCAGATGCTGGCCATGTGCCTTCCCATATGACAGACATATCTCATCTGCTGGCAGCCTGTCCTCAGAGTCCAGGTATCATCCTGTTGATGCCTTGAGGTGAACATTTTCATGGCCTAAGAACTGTAAATTGTAAGTTAATAAATCCTCATTGTAAAAGCCAACCCACTTCTGGTATTTTGCATTCTGTCAGCTTTAGCAAACTGAAACAGTTTGGTGTTGTTTGTAATAGCAATAAACTGGAGTTAGCCTTTATATCCATCAATAGTGAATTGGGGAAATAAATTAAGATAGGACATTTCCCATATAGTAGAATACTCCATCAAAAATAATTGAGATAGAGCTATACCTGTGTGTGCTGACATAAAAAGATTTCTAAGATACATTGTTAGTGGAAAAATGGCAAATTGCAGTAAAGTATATATATCATGATTCCACTTATATAGAAATAGTTATTGTGTATGCTAGATATAGAATACATTTAGTATCTATGTCTGTATTGAATATAGCAGTTCTATATGGAAATAGTTATACTATATTATGTTATTATATTTCTATAAATATATATTCTAGTAGGAAAATAGTATAAAAGATAGCTGGCACTCAATGGGTGAAGAGTTTCTATTTTGGGTGATGAAAAAGTTTTGGTAATGGATAGTGGTGATGGTAGCACAATATTGTGAATGTAATTAACCTCACTGAATTATACACATGAAAGTGGTTAAAATGGATATTGTATTTTATATATGGTAGTACAATAAAAGTTAATTAATAAGTAGTGTGCTGGTCTGAATCTGTGGCGGACCCCAGAAAAGCCATGCCCTTTGATCCTCATTCAATATTGCTGGGTGGGAGCATTTTGATTGTTTCCATGAAGATGTGACCCACCCAATTGTGGGTGGTAACATTTGATTAGATGATTTTCATGGAGGTGTGTCTCCTCCCACTGAAGGTGGAATTGCTTACTGGAATCCTTTAAAAGAGGAAACATTTTGGAGAGCATCCCTTTTGGTAGAGTCACGTGAAAGCCAACAGACGCTGCCATGTTCTCCACGTGTCCTTCCAACTGAGAAAGAAACATTGAATGTCGTTGGCCTTCTTGAACCAAGGTATCATTCCCTGGATGCCTTAAATTAGACATGTCCATGGACTTGTTTTAATTGGGACATTTTCTCAGCCTTGGAACTGTAAACTAGCAACACATTAAATTCCCCCTTTTAAAGGCCATTCTGTTTCTGGTATATTGCATTCCGGCAGCTAGTAAACTAAAACAAGTAGCTGGCTCTACTAACACTTATCAAAGCTTCTTTTGTGCATGCACTGTTCAAGGAGCTTTACGTGTGTTAATTCATTTCATTCATTTGATTCAACAAAAGTTAATTACATGCTGTGCTGGGTGCTAGGTATTCTGCTGCAAATTAGAACAGTGGTCTCAACGAGGGCCGATTTTCTTCCACCAGGGGATGTTTGGCTATATCTGGAAACATTTTTGGTTGTCACAGCTCTGTGATGGGATGTGCTGCTGGCATCTAGTGCATGGAGGCCAGGGATGCTGTTAAACAGCCTGCAATGTGTAGGACAGCCCCCTACAATAAAGGATTATCCAGCCCAAAATTACAATAGTGCAGATGTTTAGACACCCTGAATTAGGCAAATTCCTGCCTCCATGGAATTGGTAATAATTCATTTAATCCTTGTAACAACTCTATGACATAGGTGCTGTCATTATCCCCGCTTTCTAGTTAAGGGAACTGAGTCATGGTAAGTTTAAGAGAAGTGCAAACTAAACTGTATGTGGACACCTCTGGGAATTGGAAATGGGAGTACAAAACAGATTTTAACATATTTGAGATTTTTTTTAAATAATAAGCTTGTTTTACCTCTGTAATAATTATTATTACAATTAAAATTTTCAATAAAACGGAGTTAAATGTTTTATCACTCCCAATTGCCTTTTTAAAACAATACAGTATCCTTGACTTAGCTCCTCAGATCCTCCACAATTGGGTTCCATCCACTTTTCCAACCCTCTCCACCCAGGACCTCATGTACTCTATGTTCTGGTTATTTTTGGAGGCTTGGGCTTTGCTTCTTTGCTTATCTTTCTCTCAACTTTGAAACCAATTGGGATTTTGTACATAAATTGTGAGCCAAAATGAAATGTAAGTGCCATTTATATTGAATCAAAATCTGCTTCCTTAAATAATTTTTGCTCATTGGTCCTGGGTCTATGCTCTAAGACTTATAAAATATACATATATATATATATATATATATATATAGCATCTCCACAAGACAGCACTATCAACATTTAAATGGTTATCTTCTCTATGTTTTCTCTTTTCAGGTTGTGCCTCTGTAATTCCTTACATCACAGGCCTGGCTGAACCTTGTCTCTAGACCATTTATTGTCTTAACTGCACTTCTCAGGTAGGCTGCTCCATCTTGCTGATGTCTTCCTAAAGTGGAAAATGCAGTATCATAGCACAAGAGTTCAGGAATAAAATGAATAATGAGAAAGAAAACAGTCTTCTATGCCTTATTTTTTTCTGAAATGTGTACATGTGGGGAGACTTTCATTACACTAGCTTCCTTGGAATCTTTTCACATAAAATTGACTCACAGTAACTATGATAATAAGTGATGTTTTTCATTGATGCTGAGTCACCAATAAAGCCTTGAATCAATTTCAGCAGTCTGCTGAAGACGGCATGGAAGGATTTAAAACAGCTTAGTTTTTTTTTTTTTTTTAAGTTTTCAAAGCACTCTTCAACAAGTAGTTACAGGACAGATCCCAGAGTTTGCCATGGGCTACCATAGCATCATCTCAGATTTTTCCTTCTAGCTGCTCCAGAATATAGCAGGCTAGAAGGAAAAACTAATTTTTATCATCACAATTGATTTTTTTCCTTTGTGAAAAATAACATATATACAAAAAAGCAATAAATTTCAAAGCCCAACACAACAATTAGTTGTAGGACAGATTTCAGAGTATGGCATGGTTGCAATTCCACACTTTTAGGATTTTACTTCTAGTTGCTCTAAGATACTGGAGACTAAAAGAGATATCAATTTAATGATTTAGCAATCCTGTTCATTTATTAAATCCTACCTTCTCTGTATAACTCCATCGTCACCTTTGATCTTTCTGTCCCACTCTTTAAGGATATTTGAGCTATGGGCATTCTAACTTTTTCATGTTGGAAGGAGCTGTCAATAATGTGGGGTAGGGAGATGGGAATAGCTGATGTTCTGAAGAGGCTGGGCCCTCTAGGTTTCAGGATTTACCTGTTCCAGAAACCCATCTGGAGGTTGTAGGTTTCTGGAAAGTTACCCTAGTGCTTGAAATCTTTGTAGAATCTTATATATTGCCCTAGGTGTTCTTGAAGATTGGCTGGAATGATTTTGGTTGGGGTTTCACAAGTTGTGAAATTTAGCAATGTCTAACTGAAGCTTACATAAGGGTGACCTCCAGAATAGCCTCTCAATTCTATTTGAACTCTCTCTGCCACTGAAACATTATTAATTACGCTTCTTTTCCCTCTTTTGTTCAGGAATACAGTTTAGATTTTTATAGTAAAGTATATTAAGAAAATTTTTTTAAAGTAATGATTCTTAAAGATACTCTTTTTTTTTTAACATGGGCAGGCACCGGGAAATGAACTCAGATCTCTGGCATGGCAGGCTAGAATTCTGCCACTGAGCCACCATTGCACCGCCCTTAAAGAGGTACACTTAAATATATCTATAGCATTTTAATTATCAAAAAGCCCCCTACAGACTTTCCAAAATATCTAGAGTGACAACACGTAATTGTACCATGGATCAAGAGAAACATTTTTTAGTGCACCAATAAAAAAAAAAGGGAAATTCTAAAGATTTTAGCTAAACTGTGTGTCAGTGATTTCAGTGCTTGTTTTTGAAATACCCTAAGGTGTCTCAAATTTTAATATGGTACCTAACATTTCTATAATGCTCTATATTTTAAAAAAATGTGTTTACACACGTTGTCATACTTGCTCTTAAAGGAAATGTTATAAACAATGTAGGAATGACATTGTTAAATCAATCTTACAGAATAGGAGATTTAGAATTTAGAAACTTGCTTGGTTTGCTGAAAGTCATACAAGTACTTAGTGTCAGAGTTCTGAATCGCAGGCCAGGGTCAGACATGCTCAAAATAAAATTAACTTGATATACTTTACCTCTAAAGTATCATGCATCTACGAGATGGTGTGTTTGTGTGAGCAGATGACTGGTGTGCATTCCACCAGGTGTTAAATTCTCCTCAAATTCTTTGTTTCTTTAGTTGACTATCTGTGAAACACTTGGGCTTTCATCTCCTGCTAGAAGTTTTTCTTTCTACATCCTTCAAAATATGATGGCTACCAGTGAACATCTTAAGCAGTACCTCAAGTGATCAAAATGGTATCATTCTATCTTCTTCATGATCTGTTCTATTTTAAGCAAAAAAGATCATCTTTCTCATTCTAAACTGTACTGCTAATTCTCAAAAACCTGTGGTGGGTCCCATAGTAATTTTGAAATTAAATAAAGATTTGTAATAATGGACTTCAAGGCCTCTGTAATTGACCTTCCTTTATCATAAAAGGCTATAATTTCCCTTCCACACAGTTTTTTACCCACCTTGGGGGAGACTGCCTCTTTTCCCCAATCATGACTCACCACCACTGGATCTGAGGATGTGCTTACCATGCTAATTCATCCTTCCCAAGAGCTATCTCTAAGGCCATCAGTCTTCTGAAATGTCTTAAGTTTGATTGCTAAAATGGACTCATTTAAGTTACCTCTTCACAAACTGAAAGTACTCATAGAATCAAGGATAAGGAAGGATGGCCTGGGAGTCATGTTTTATTAGGAAGCAAGTTCTGGAATGAACACATAATTTTTGATTACCCTTCACAGCCTTTAATTTGTTACTGAATTCTTCATTATTCCCTCATTTTTAACCTCTTCAGTAAGACACTGAATACAGAGAAGAACATAAAAGAAAATAATAAAAATCATTGCTAGCACTTGCTAATTCTTCAGATAATGTCAGAGCTTTTTATCTACTTTTCCCCTAATCTCCACAATAGTTATAGTAAGCAGAGAAAGTCACCTTTTATGATGATTTGAAGCTTTTTTGTGTGTAGCTTAAAACAACACATGTTTATTTTTTTACAATTCTGGATGTCAGAAATCTAAAATCAAGGTGTCGAGGTGTTGGCATGGTGTTTCTTTCAAGTTCTCCTGAGAAACAGAACAAATAGGATTTGTGGCTGTGTGAGTGTACAGATTTTTATATAAACCATATTAACAGATTTATTATAAGGAATTGGCTGACGCAATTGTGAGGCCTGGCAAGTCTGAATTTGTAGGTTGCAGGTTGCAAGCTGGAAATCTGAACATTCTGGTAAGAGTTTATGTTTATGTTTTTTTTTTTTACCTCTTCTTTAAAAAATATTTTTATTGAAAAATGTCCATACACATTCAGTCCAACGTATTATACACTCAAGGCTCACAATATCATCATATAGTTGTGTATTCTTCACCATGATCATTTTTAGAACATTTGTGTCACTCCAGAAAAGAAATAAAAAGATAAAAAAAAGAACTCATTCTCCATTCCTGCTCCCTCTCATTGACCTACAGCATTTCAATCTACCCAATTTTTACCCTTTATCTCCCCCTATTATTATTCTCTTTTTTGTCATGGGCAGGCTCTGGGAGTTGAACCTGGGTCTCTGGCATGGCAGGCAAGAATTCTGCCACTGAGCCACCATTGCACAGTCCTCCCCCTATTTTTTATTTCTTTTTTCTTTTCTTGTTTTATTCATCTGTCCATACCCTGTATAAAAGCAGCATCAGATGCAAGGTTTTCACAATCACAAATCACATTAAAAGCTATATAGTTATACATTCTTCTTCAAGAATCAAGGCTACTGGAATACAGTTCCACAGTTTCAGGTATTTCCCACTAGCCACATCAGTACACCATAAACTTTTTTTTTTTTAGTTTGAATTGTTATTATTAAAAAAAAAATTACAGTAAACACAAACATTCTTAATATGTGATCATTCCATTCAACATATATAATCAGTAATTCACAATATTATCACATAGTTGCATATTCATCATCATGATCATTTCTTAGAACATTTACATTAATTCAGAAAAAGAAATAAAAAAACAACAGAAAAACAAAACGAAAACAGAAAAAAAAACCATACACACCATACCCTTTACTCCTCCCTTTCATTGATCACTAGCATTTCAAATTAAATTTATTTTAACATTTGTTCTCCCTATTATTTATTTTTATTTCATATGCTCTACTCATCTGTTGACAAGATAGATAAAAGAAGCATAAGACTCAAGGTTTTCACAATCACACAGTCACCCTGTGAAAGCTACACCATTATACAATCATCATCAAGAAACATGGCTACTAGAACTCAGCTCTACGTTTTCAAGCAGTTCCCTCCAGCCTCTCCATTACATCTTGAGTAACAAGGTGATATCTACTTAATGCATAAGAATAACCTCCAGGATAACTGCTCGACTCCATTTGGAATCTCTCAACCATCGAATCTTTGTCTCATTTCACTCTTCCCCCTTTTGGTCAAGAGGATTTTCTCAGTCCCTTGATGCTGGGTCTCAGCTCATTCTAGAGTTTTTCTCAATCCCTTAATGCTGAGTCCCAGCTCATTCTCAGATTTCTGTCCCACGTTGCCAGGAAGGTCCACACCCCTGGGAGTCATGTCCCATGTAGAGAGGGGGAGAGTGGTGAGTTTGCTTGTTGTATTGGCTGGAGAGAGAGGCCACATCTGAGCAACAAAAGAGGTTCTCCTGGGGTTGA
>PVIY010029075.1:0-18163 GCA_004026745.1 Myrmecophaga tridactyla
ATACAATTATGCTAAGACACTGAATGAAGCTGAATGTGAGAATGATAGAGGGAGGAGGGCTGGAGGCATAAATGAAATCACAAAGAAAGATAGACGATAAAGATTGAGATGGCATAATCTAGGAATACCTAGAGTGTATAATGATAGTGACTAAATGTACAAATTTAAAAAATGTTTTTGCATGAGGAAGAACAAAAGAATGTCATTACTACAGTGTGCTGAAAATAGATGGTAATTAATATTTTAAAATTTCAACTTATGTGTGAGACTAAAGCAAAAAATATTTATTTGGTACAAATTTAGACTTTGACTAGTGCACCTCCTAATATAACTTATGTAGATAGTTGGTTGAACACCTTAAGTACATGGAACTTTGTATAGGACATGATATTTTGTTGGTTTGTCCAGGTGATGCCCTGATGAATCCCAGAGTGATTCGATCAGTGAGGGGAAAAGTATTTGTAAAGTCCCCTTCAGGGAATGATGAGAACGGGGGAAAACTCAACTTCCCCAAGTTGATTTCTTGATATTCTCACAAGCAGTGTGGGCAACCAAAGCTATAGGCTGAGCCCCAAGTCTTGGGGTTCGTTCATATGAAACTTAACCCCACAAAGGATAGGCTAAGCCTACTTAAAATTAGGCCTCAGAGTCACCTGCAAGAGAACCTCTTTTGTTGCTCAGATGTGGCCTCTCTCTCCAGCCAACACAGCAAGCAAACTCACCACCCTCCCCCTGTCTACATGGGACATGACTCCCAGGGGTGTGGACCTTCCTGGCAACATGGGACAGAAATCCTGGAATGAGCTGAGACCCAGCATCAAGGGACTGAGAAAACCTTCTCAACCAAAAGGGCGAAGAGTGAAATGAGACAAAGTGTCAATGGCTGAGAGATTCCAAACAGAGTCCAGAGGTTATCCTGAAGGTTATTCTTACGCATTAAGTAGATATCACCTTGTTAACCAAGATGAAATGGAGAGGCTGGAGGGAACTGCCTGAAAATGTAGAGCTGTGTTCCAGTAGCCATGTTTCTTGATGATGATTGTATAATGATATAGCTTTCACAATGTGACTGTGTGATTGTGAAAACCTTGTGTCTGATGCTCCTTTTATCTACCTTGTCAAAAGATGAGTAGAACATATGGAATAAAAATAAATAATAGGGGGAACAAATGTTAAAATAAATTTAGTTTGAAATGCTACTGATGGATGAAAGGGAGGGGTAAGGTGTATGATATGTAAAATTCTTTTTTCTGTTTTTGTTTTATTTTTCTGTTGTCTTTTTATTTCTTTTTCTGAATTGATGCAAATGTTCTGGGAAATGATCATGATGATGAATATGCAACTATGTGATGATATTGTGAATTGCTGAGTGTATGTGTTGGGAATATTTGTGTTTCTTTCTTGTAATTTTTTTTCATTAATAAAAAATTTTTTTTAATTAAAAAAAAAAAAAAAACTGGGCGGGCCACAGTGGCTCAGCAGACAAGAATGCTTGCCTGCCATGCCAGAGGACCCAGGTTCGATTCCTGGTGCCTGCCCATGTTAAAAAAAAAAAAAACTAGTGGTGTCAATATTTTCTTCGTGCACACCAATGGCTTGTCTTGGCATCCCCAATGGAGACCAGTGATCAAGAGCAGTGCCACTCAAAATGGAGTTCCAACAACCAGAGTTGGTGCACAGATCATTTTACTAGACTGTGACACTGTAAGAATAAAAATGGAAAGTAAGAATACAAAAACTTTTTAGAGATTTGAATAGGTAAATTTCTGTCTTCGGGATATAATAATTAAAAAGCTTGGCTTCAGCATTATTTATGATTGCCAAGAGATGTAAATAGCCCAAATGTCCATAAACGGATGAGTGGCTAAACAAGCTATGGTATATACATATGATGGAACATTATGCAGCTATAAGACAGAATAAAATCATGAAGCATGTAAGAACATGTATGAACCCTGAAGACATTATGCTGAGTGAAATTAGCCAGGAACAAAAGGACAAATACTGTATGGTCTCACTAATATGAACTAAGTTTAATGAGTGAACTTGGAGAATTGAAGTTAAAAACATAGATTATCAAGAGAGTAAAATAGGATAGAGATTGGGCAATTGGTGCTGAAATAATACAGGTTGTGCAACAGGACTGACTGTAAAATTCAGAAATGGATAATACAATACTACCTGATTGTAGTACAATAATATAAGTACTGAATGATGCTGAATGTATGAGAGGGAGAATGGCTGGGGGCACCTACGACACCCGAAGGAAAATAGAGGATAAAGACTAAGACTATAATTTAGGAATGCCTGGAGCGGACAATGATGGTGATTAAATGTACAAATAAAAAAACCGTTTTTGCATGAGGGAGGAAAAAAAAGGAATGTGGACAGAAGTAAAATGGTTAAATTGTTTTAATTTTAAAAAGACTCAAATTAAAAATGTAAAGGAAGATTGCTGAAAATACAACTATAAATTGAGTTGGGCTGGACAGAAAACAGATTATCTAGCCACTTGCTGTAATGAGGTTTTCTGCAGGTAAGTGGTTATTAAGATCAGTCTGAGGGTTGACAATACATTTGTTACTAATCACTGGAATAGAAATTAATCACACCACTTGCCTACTAAGAACACTTTAATGGCTGTCCATTGCAATTCTGAATGATTTATTTGACCTAGAGAGTCAGATTAAAGAATGGAGATATAGCTAGCCAGTTATGTTGAAATTTAAAAGGGGGCAAAGGAATGAAAAATAATTGTGCTATATTATCTTTTTTTTTTAATCTTAAGACAATGGTCTTTAAACAAAGGTCCATTTCAGAATCACCTAGAGAGCTTTTTCAAAGAATTTATGCCCAGATCCAATTCTACTTAAAAGTTTTGATTCAGTAGGTTTTAGGCAGACTCCAGGCAAAGGTATTTTGGAAAAAGCGCCCTGGGTGATTCTCATGTAAATTTCTGTTAAGAAACACCTACTGGACTTCATGATGGCTTCAGTTCAATGATCAATTAAACATCAAAACAAACAAAAGAAAGCTTAAAATGTTCTTAATAGAGAGAGAAAAGGCCTTAACACAAAGTCTGTTAATTTTCTTTTCAAGAAGAGTGCTACCTTCATGGCATTCATGGCATCTTTACCTCAAAGACTGCTATTGGCACCTGTGGCCAGAATACAGTGGCTGGTTTCAAATCAAAAGAGATGCCATTGTTTATATCTGATGGGATCACAGAAAGCAGTACCAATAATGCATTAGTGCTACAGTCATAGGAAAGATTACACACGATTTACACAATAGCCAATTGATAAGAACGAAATGAAATCTCCTCCACAACAGTGTTCTACAATTGTGTGTGGTGGTTTGAGAATTAAACAGTTTTGTAATTTGTACAGAATCTCTGAAGATGTATTTTTCTGCTGTCATAGCCAGCTTTCTGCCATACTTAAAAGACTGCAGTTGTTTGACATAAATACTGTAAGAGCAAGATTATTTCTTAATAATTTAAAATGTTGGGTTCTTTTCAAGTGATTCAGAAACATATATAATAAGCTGTTTTTACTAAGAATTCTTTCACTAACCAAAAGTTTAGAAATCAGTTCCACTGGAATATACATCATGACACAATTATATAAAGAATTTCTCTGGAAAGTAGTAGAAGCTTTATATATCAGACAATTTCCACATACAATTTACCCTTCCAGTTCAATTTTAGTATCACAAAAAATGAGATGTCAGCAGTTGCCTTTTAACCTCTTATGAAACAATTCAAACAATAAAAATAGAGAATTCTTTAATGTCTTCCTCCCAGATACCCATCACTTAGTTTTATTAACACTTTGCCATTCTTATTTCATACAGTTCTATAATCATTTTTATTGATGCGTTTTAAAGCAAACCCCAGGTGCAGCATTATTATTATTTTGTCACCACTTGTATTTTTTCTTTTTTATTGCTTCTTTTTTGTGAGCATTTATCATCACAATTGACTTTTTTTTCTTTTTTGTGAAAAATAACATTTGTACAAAAAAAGCAATAAATTTCAAAGCACATTGCAACAATTAGTTGTAGAACAGATTTCAGAATTTGGTATGGGCTACAATTCTACAATTTTAGATTCTTACTTCTAGCTGCTCAAGGTACTAGAGACTAAAAGAAATATCAATATGACTCAGCAATCATACTCATTTGTTAAACCCTACGTCCACTGTATAACTCCACCATCACCTCTGATCTTTCTCCCACTCTTTAGGGGTATTTGGGCTATGCCCATTCTAACTTTTTCATGTTGGAAGAGGCTATCAATAATATGGGAACTAGTTAATGTTCCATCCACCTATCCCATGCAGAGGCTGGCCCCTGCTCAGATGTGGCCTCTCTCTCTAAGCCCAACTCTGCAAGTGAAACCCTTGTCCTTGTTCCTACGTGAGACATGACATCCAGGGGTCAAAGTCTCCCTGGTGGCATAGGAGATGATTCCAGGGATGAGCCTGGCCCTGACACTGTGGGATCACAAAGCCATCCTGAGCAAAAGGGGGAAAAGAAGTGTAACAAATAAGGTATCAGTGGCTAAGAGAGCTCAAATATAGTTGAGAGGCTGCTCTGGAGGTCACTTTATGCAACCTTCAGTTAGACCTTGCTACCTATCATAGCTGCCAAACCCCAAACAAAACCATTCTTGCCAATCCTAAAGAACACCTAAGTTGATATATAAGATTCAACAAAGGTTCCATGCACTAAGGTAACTTTCCAGAAACCTACAACCTCCAGATGGGTCACTGGACCAGAAAAGTCATGAAATAGAGAGGGCCCAGCCTCTCCAGAACATCAACTAGTTCCATTCCCCTATCCCATATTATCGACAGCCCCTTCCAACATGAAAAAGTTAGAATGGGTATAGCCCAAATACCCCTGAAAAGTGCGAGAAAGATCAAGGGTGATGGCAGAGTTACACAGAGAAGGTAGGGCTTAACAAATGAGTATGAATGCTGAATCATTATACTGATATTTCCTTTAGTCTCCAGTACCTCAGAGCAGCTAGAAGTAAAAACCTAAAATTGTGGAATTGTAACCTATACCAAATTCTGACATCTGTTCTACAACTAATTGTTGCAATGTACTTTGAAATTTATTGCTTTTTTGTATATATGTTATTTTTCACAAAAGAAAAAAAAAGAGGAGGAGTATAACAGAGCAGATGGGATTTAACAAATGAGTATGACTGCTAAATCATTATATTGATATTTCTGTGGGTCTCTAGTGTCTTAGGGCAGCTAGAAGAAAAAACAAAAAATTGTGGAACTGTAACCAATAGCGAACTTTAAAATCCACTCTATAAATACTTCTTAAAATGTACTTGGAAATTCATTGTTTTGTACACATGTTATATTTCAACAATTACAAAATAATAATAAAAATAAACCCAAACATTCTATAGCCAACTTATTTTCAACAAAACCAAGACCATTCAATGCGGAAGGAAAACTTCTCAATAAATGGTGCTGTGACAAGAGGAGAGCTACATGCAAAAGAATGAAGTTGGATACTTTCATCTTACCGTGTATAAAAATTGATTCACAATGTTTCAAAGAACTAAACTTTAGAGGAAAAACTATAAAACTCATAGAAGAAAACATTGAGGTAAATCTCGATGACCTTGGATGTGGCAAGGAATTCTTAGATATGACACCCAAAGCAGGAGGAACAAAAGGAAAAGAAATAAGTTAGAATTTATCAAATTAAAAATGTTTGTGCATCCAAGGACATCATCAAGAAAGTGAAAAAAAAATCCACAGAACAGGGAAAATATCTGCAAATCATATATCTGACAAGCAACATGCATCTAGAATATATAAAGAACCCTTACTATTCAATAGTAAAGAGACAAATGACCCAATTAAATACTGAGCAAAGGATCTGAATAGTCAGATATTTCTCCAAAGAAGAAGTACAAATGACCAAAGAGCACATGAACTGAACAATGTTAGTGTTGGAGTCTGAATCATGCTCCCACAAAAAGCACGTTCAGGTCCCAACCCCTGGTCCTGAGGGTGTGAACTTATTTGTAAATAGGACCTTCAATGATGTATTACTTAAAATATGCTCAAACTGAATGAGGGTGGACCTTAATCCAATATGGCTGAAGTCAAGGAAATTGGATAAAGAAAGAGAAGCCATATGAAGCAACCTGAAACTTGAAGTCAACAGAATCCAGAAGAGAAAGGAGAAGATGCTGCCATGTGCATTGCCACATGACAGAAAAGGCAAGGAACCCCATATATTGCCAACCAGCCAGAATATTAACCCCAGGAAGAAGCAAGTCATCTAGCCTCTGAGACTATAAGCCAATAAATTCCTGTTGTAGACAGCCAACCTACTATATGGTATTCATTTTTTATTGTTGTTTTTAGAAGATGTAAAACAGAAAATTTTATTAATAGGCATATTAAACGTACTCAAAGGAAAAAATGTAAAGAACCAAGATACACATCATGATAAATGATAGTTTATGAAATATCCTTCTCTTGATAGAATTTCAGTTTATTGCATTTGCTTCTACTTATCTTACCATCGTTTACCCAATGCTTTTCTATTTCCTTCCCTCTATCTTTTCCTGTTCTGTGATTTCCCCTTCCCCTCTATGGCTATAGAAAGCTTACCCCTATACAACCTATGATGGCTACCATTAAATTTCTTAATAAACTCTTTAACTTTACCAACAACATCTAGATAATATCTATAATCTTCCTTTCCCCTCAGCTCCAAATATGTGGTTAGCTGGGCATCTATACTTCTTGGGTAGAGATGTGGTGCTTTATTTTCCAGTTTTACCTGTTGATTGTGGATGTTTATGTTGGGAGGAAAGGATATTGTATGTCTGTATTTGTAGTCAAGTTGGATTGCTATAATATATCTTCCAGTAATTCTTTCAAAGAGGGTATGTAAGAAATAAATTTCCTGAATTCTTCAATATCCAAAAATATCTTTGTTTTACCTTCAATACTGAATGCCAGTTTGGCTGGTATAGAATTCTAGGTTTAAAATCTTTTTCCTGCAGAACTTTCATGATATTGCCCCATTAACTTCTAACATCTCATGTCCAGTGATAAATCTGCTGTCAATCTGATTCTTGCTCTTTGGTAGGTTATCTCTTTTCTCTCTCTGAAAGCCTTTATGATTTTCTATTTATCAGCGGCATTCCAAAATTTCACCATGATGTGTCTAGGAGTGAGCC
Organism: Myrmecophaga tridactyla; assembly: GCA_004026745.1. NCBI lineage: Eukaryota > Metazoa > Chordata > Mammalia > Pilosa > Myrmecophagidae > Myrmecophaga > Myrmecophaga tridactyla. Next base: position 7,229 of record PVIY010029075.1, read on the forward strand.
TCTTTTCATCAATCTTACTGGGTACTCGGTAGGCACTGATAATCTCAAAGCTCAAATCTTGCTTTTGCTCTGGAAAGTCTTCTTTAATTCTGTAACTATTACTATTTCCTCCCCTCCATTCTCTTTATTATATTTTTCCGGAATTCCTAGTAAACAAATGTTGGAGTTTCTGGTCTATCCTGTCTCTCAACCATTTTTTGCTTATGATCTGCTTGGTGATTTGCATTGTGGTCTTAAAATTCTAGATAGTTGTGGGGTTTTTATTTAAGTATATCCATTCTGCTACTGAATGCATCTATTAAGTTTTTATTTTCCAAGACTTCTAACTGATAATTTTTAACCTTTCCAGTCGCTTCTTGTATCTCTCTGAAAATATTAATTTTATGTTTTCTAGAGTTTTCCACTGTTTCCTATATTAAGTCTGCTCCTTTGGATGTTTGATTTTCTTTTTGCAGAATTTTGTCTTTCTCAGCTTTCCTTAAAAGCTTGGTGATTCCTGATGGAGTAGTCAAATTTGTTTATGAATGATTGTTCTGTTTACCATAACTTAAATCCAGAGAGTCTGAAGGAAGAGGTTAAATGTAAGGTTGGAGAGGATGTCCTGATTCCTTGATTTTGGAGCACAGCCATTTTCTCTTTCTTCTGGGTTTTATCTACCATCTGGTAGTTTTAACCAACTGTTTCTTATCAGAATCCCAAAAGCAGGAATTTTCTCAGTCTTGGAGGGAGACTTTAACTGTTCTCCTTTAGAAGTCTTTTTTTCTTCCCATGTTCAGTACTCCTCCATTTCCCACTCTGAGGCTTCTTCCACCTCAGGTTCAGTATCCTATGTTTCTGACATCCCTGGGTATTCCCTCATCTTCATGCTTTGTATCTACTCTAGTATGATCCTGAGAAGTTGAGTCCTGTTCCTCATGTACAGTTGAGGCCTCTTCTCCCTTCTCTTCTGGTTCTGAGGCCCCTCCTACTTCCTCCTCCTCCAGTCCTGAGGCTTCTTCTCTCTCCTCTTCCAATTCTGAAGTTACTCCATCAGCCTCCTCCTCCTCTTCTTCCAGTTCTGAGGTCGCTTCTTCCACCAACTTAGGGGCTTCTTTCTCCTTCCACTTTGAAGAATTTTCTTCCTAAGTTTCTCAGTTCTTCATTTCTTCTGGCTCAGCAACTTTTACCTCTTTAATAAACAGAAAGTTCAGACCATCACTAGTTGTTCTCCCATCTCCATACTTTGAGTGTACTGGAGTTTTACCTACTTTTTCTTGAACCCCATGTCTTCTTCCTCCGTGGCTTATTTTTCCATTTAATGAGAGTGCATCCTTCAGTAATTCCTTCATAGAAGATTTGTGGGCAATAAATTTTGAGGCTTTGCAGGTCTGAAAATACCTTTATTTCACCATTACATTTAAATGCTAACTTAGCTTGGCATAGAAATTTTTATTTAAAATCATTTTCTCTCAGAATATTGAAAATATTGCTCCACTGCTTCCTTTGATTCCTAAGATCTAGTGTTGCTAATGAAAAGTCTGCTGCCAATGTGAGTACTGCTCCTTCACCTATCAACATTTTTCTTCTGTGGAAGCTTTTAGAATTTTTTCTTTATTCTTGAAATTTTGAATATTTTTCTCCTTCCTCAGTTCTTTGACTAGTTCATCCTCCCTATTCTCTGTCCCACTCTTCTGTAACATCTATTTGAATATTGTAATTTCTGTATCTGTCATCTCCATTGCTTAAGTTTTCTTGTACATTTTCTGTGACTTTGTGATTCTGTGATCCGTTCTGGAATAATTTCTTAACTTGATTACTAAAATACTCTTCAGATTTATCTAATTTGCTACTGAGCTTATTGATTTCTTTTCCTTTAAAGGTCAAATTTCCAATATCCTCAACTATCTTAACATTTAGCCCTTCTATTTACTCTACAATGCTGTAATTTGTATGGCTAAATCTCTTAATTGTTGCCACTCTTTCTTATTACTGGAAATTGTTGAATTTTTCATTTCAGGTATTATACTTTTTACTTCTAGAATGTCCTTTAGGTTACTTTCAAAGAGTCTTCCTTATTTCTTCAACCCTTAAGTCCAGATTTTCCATCAAGATTTTAAACTTCTTCATAGTAACTGCTGATATGTACTTGTATTTTAAATCCAATATCTGGGCCATCAGCTGGTTGGTTTCTATTAACTGCTGTCTTTCATATAGGTAATATTTTTCTGTTTCTTTGGAAGTCTAGCACTCTTTGGTTTTATACTGGACATTGTGGGTGTCATGCTGTCAAGCTTGGATTTTGTTATATTGTCCTGAAAAGGAACTTCTGTTCTTGTAGGACTGCTAGAATCTAGCAATTCATAAAGTTTTTAAAATATGTCATACATTTATGGCCCTTCTGGAAGAAAACAAGCTCTGTAAATGACGACACTTCACCTCCTGTAAAACTCTGTCTTGTGCCTCAGGAAGAAGGGAGTCCAGCCTGGAGGATCTATTAGTTTTAACAAGTAGAAAGCTAATACAATTAGTCTTCAGGGAAATGCAAACCAAAACCAACAGGAGATACCACTTCACATCTATTTGGAAGATGAGAATCAAAAAGTCAGATAGATAAGTGTTGGTAAGAATGTGGTGAAATTCCATGTATGGAATATATGTGTGTGAAGATTTGTCAATAAAAATATGTTTTTAAATGTTTTAAAAAAAAGAATGTGGTGAAATTGAAACCTTCATATACTCTTCATGGTAATATAAAACAATGCTGTCACTTTGGGAAATATTCAGACAGTTCTTCAATTACACAGAGAGTTGCCACATGACCAACAATCCCACTTCTAGGTATATACGCCAAAGAAATTGAAAACAGGACTTCAAACAGATATGTACACACCAATATTCCTAGCAGCATTATTCACAACAACCAAAGGTAGAAGCAATTCAAGTGTCATCAACAGATGAATGTATAAACAAAATTTGGTATGTACCTACAATGGAATATTACTCAGCCATGAAAAGGAATGAAGTTCTGATACATGCTACAACATGGATGAACCCTGAAGATATCATGTCGAATGACGTTAAGTCAGAAAGGACAGATATAGTATGATTCCACCTATACAAAATAACTAGAATGTGCAAGTGCATACTGACAGAAAGTAGAACACAGGTTACCAGGAGCAGGAGGGGTAGAAGGGAGGGGAATCGATGCTGTAGAGTTTCTGTTTGGGGTGGTGTAAAACTTGTGGTAATGCATGGAGGTGATGGCAACATAATAATGCAAATGTAATTAATGTCACTGAATTATAGGCTTGAAACTGGTTAAAACAGATAACTACATTGTATAGTAGTTATCTACTATACTACAAAAAAATAAAAGCTGGGTATACCAAGAGACATAAAACCAAATGACAAAAGGGTCCATGGTGGGGGAAAGTATGAACAGGTAGCACACATGGCATTTTTAGAAAGGTGACATCATTTCAGATTTAAATCTTTAGGGCACTGCTCCTTCAGTTTTTAAATTTTCTTTTCTTCTTTTGTTGACTCCACCTTCTTAAACAATCAAATCTACATATGGCCCTTTTTTGAGACCTCTACTTCTCTCCCTCCACATTAAGTGAAGGTTACTATCAACTTTTATTGTTTCAACATCCATAACATAGATGATTTTCAAACCTACAAGTACACAACTAACTTTCTAAATTATATTTTATTTCTTCCATAGGTTCTAAGAGACTTCCAACCAATATTTTATTGCCACATGATAAAACCAGTATATCTAAGTCTTCCAAGCTTCTCTTTAAGTCTACAATAGGAAGAGGAAAGAAATTAGTATTATTAAGTGGATACTCCCTACCAAATTCTGCGAAAGGTATTCTGAATCTTTTTAACAATTCTCAATAACATGCATTGCTCCCATTCACTGAGCCTGGAAGAAATTAAGAAACTAGCCAAAGATAAGAATCAAACAGGCAATCTGACCCCAGAACCCACATACTTGGTGCACATCCACAACCCTTTGAGTCCTGTTTTAGTTTGTTAAGCCTTCCAGAATGAAACCAGAAATCAAACGGCTTTTAAAAAGAATTCATTAAGTTGCAAGTTTATGGTTCTAAGGCCATGAAAATGCCCAAATTAAGGCATCAACAAGAGGTTACCTTCAGGGCGGCTGCCGTGGCTCAGCAGGCAGGGCTCCGACCTGCCATGCTGGAGGTCTGGAGTTCGATCCCTGGTGCCTCCTGCCCATATGCAAATTTAAAAAAAATAATAAAAAAAAAAAAGAGGTTACCTTCACTCGTGAGAGGCTGAGGCCATCCAGAACACCTCTGTCACTGGGGAAGGCATGTGGCTGGTGTTTGCTGGGGTCTTTGGCTTCTAGATACTTCTGTCAGCTGTAAAAAGCACAGCTAGCTGTATCTGCTGGCTTTCTCTTCTGTTTCACTCTTGTTCCATAAGGATTCCCCAGGGGTGTTTTCTGCATCTCCAAAGGTCTCTGGCTTTGTGAGTGCTGTTGGCACTGAAGTTTTTTCCATAATGGTTCCCTCTTAAAGGACTCCAGTAAGCAACCCCACCTTGAATGGGTGGAAACCCATCCTCCATGGAAACCACCTAATCAAAAGTTACCACTCACAACTAGGTGGGTCACATCTCCACAGAAACAATAAAAAAGATCCCACCCAGGAATACTGAATGAGGATTAAAGAACATAGCTTTTCTGGGGTACACAACAGTTTCAAACCAGCACAAGTCCCTGTGAGTGTCCTCCAATATAAATTATATTTTGTCTGTTAAGATTGCACAAAACCTTTCAATTATCACAAACTGAATATACCTACTTATCTCCATTTCTACAGAAATCCAACTAAAATGATAGAAACAAAAGAAAAAAGCATTCATCAACGTGGCCTCTCTCTCCAGCCAACACAACAAGCAGACTCACCACCCTCCCCCTGTCTACGTGGGACATGACTCCCAGGGGTGTGGATCTTCCTGGCAACGTGGGACAGAAATCCTAGAATGAGCTGAGACCCAGCATCAAGGGATTGAGAGAACCTTCTCCACCAAAAGGGGGAAGAGTGAAATGAGACAAAGTGTCAATGGCTGAGAGATTCCAAACAGAGTCGAGAGGTTATCCTTGAGGTTATTCTTACGCATTAAGTAGATATCACCTTGTTATTCAAGATGTAATGGAGAGGGCGGGCCACGGTGGCTCAGCGGCAAGAATGCTTGCCTGCCGTGCCAGAGGACCTGGGTTCGCTTCCCGGTGCCTGCCCATGTAAAAAAAAAAAAAAAAATGTAATGGAGAGGATGGAGGAAACTGCCTGAAAATGTAGAACTGTGTTCCAGTAGCCATGTTTCTTGATGATGACTGAATAATGATATAGCTTTCACAGTGTGACTGTGTGATTGTCAATAGACGAGTAGAACATATGGAATAAAAATAAAGAATAGGGGGAACAAATGTTAAAATAAATTTAGTTTGAAATGCTAGTGATCAATGAAAGCAAGGGCTAAGGGGTATGGTAGGTATAATCTTTTTTTTTCTGTTTTCGTTTTATTTCTTTTTCTGTTGTCTTTTTATTTCTTTTTCTGAATTGATGCAAATGTTCTAAGAAATGATGAATATGTAACTATGTGATGATATTGAGAATTACTGATTATATATGTAGAACGGAATGATCATATGTTAATGTTCTTGTGTGTTGTTAATTTTTTTAATTAACAAATAAATAAATTTTTAAAAATTTTTTAAAAAAAGCATTCATCAACAAGGACAAAGAACAAAAGGGATAACAGTAGCAAAATAATTATGGAAACCAAAAGGCAGACAAGGACAACTCACTCAGACCAGAGAAAGACAAAATCTAAGTCTGCAAAGTACACTGGGGAAGCCAATTTGAAGCCCAAGCAGTGTTAAAAAATATATATATATATCACAAAATACAGAGATGGGAGGGTTTGAAGAGTGGGTTAACCGAGAAGATTGGTTGAAAGACTACCACTGATAAGGAGTAGACTTCTCAGATCCTCATTCCACCCTGACATGAGACTCCTCCCTACCCTGACAAAAGATGGAAATTTTATCTTCTGGAAAGACTTTTATTATAAAAACAAAGAGATTCAGTAAAAGCATACCAAATACTGAAAACCTTCAACCCTCAACCTCTTTCTCCAGGCCCTTTACCTAGCTCAGTTCTCAGAAAGCATTTGGGCTTACATCCACCAGATAGAAGGATGGCTCATTAAGGAAATTAATCAGATAAATAAGAGAAAAAACATTTTGGGAGTGGCCCCAATGTAAATGTTACCCTATAGGGAACCCATGAGTCCACAAGCCCTGCTCAAGTGCCTATTCTTGATATGAACAGCGAACCCTAATCAAGAGAAGCATTTAAGGAAAACTCTTAAAACAAAATCAGAGACCAAAACAAACAAAAAAGAACTTGGAGGAAAGAGAAATAATTCAGGAAGGAGAAAAAAAAATGTTTAACTATGATAACTAGCTCCAACAGGTAAAGGAAGCTCTTAAAATATGAATGGGTTGATATTTAAAAAGAATATTCATAGAACAAGAAAGAGCTCTTGGAAAATAGGACTAAAAAAATTGCATAAAATAATGAAAAATAAATTGCATATATTCTCAGACATTATAATCATTTACGTAGAAAATCCTATTAACTCTACAAAAAAAGCTACTAACCTGCTAAGCAAGATTAGCAAAGTTGCTGGGATACAAAAGTAAAACACAAAAAGGAACTGAACAATCAGAAACTGAAATAGGATTTCAGTAACCAAGACAGCAGCATGACACTCCATGATTTCATATCACCTCTAAAGAATCTTTGATTAACAAGCAAAAACTGGCAGAATCATCTTCCTCAAAACTGGAAAATAGTAATGGGTTGCAGTAACTGGGCAAGGGCAAAATGAGGAAAATACAACTTTAAAAACAGCGGGAAGGGGGAAATGGCAGAACAGGATAGGTAGAGTTCACCTCTGCTCTAAGGAACACTAAAGAAGGGACAGGAAGGCAACTGAGACAGCAACTCCAGGGTGTAAGTGATCTGGGAGGGTCTTCTACACCACAGAGCAGCTCTGATTGCAAAAGCTGAAGAACTGAGAAGCAGAGAACCAGAGACTGCCTAAGTGGTGAAAACAGCCTACATTGGAAGACTGGAGCCCTCAAGAGTACACAGATAGGGAAATGGGGACTAGAAAGTAAGCCAAGCTGCATTCCTTGAATGCACTATTCTCACCGGCACAGCCCCACAACCCGCAACCCACTCCACACCACAAGCACCTGAACCCTGTCACCCACATCCCCTCCCTGCGCTCCAAGCACCCCCGTCCCACCAACCTCCCACACACATACCCACCCACATCCCCACCCCAAGTGAGTGCATAGCTGCCCTGGCCCAAACCACTGCTCCTGCGCAAGTGCAATCTCGCCCCACCCCAACCAAGCCCTACCATCCCATTCCTGCCCCCGGCAGGCAGTCACTAGCACATAAAGGCTAAAGGCACTTACCTCCATACCCAGGCTACACCCACCCCCAGCCCATACAGTCGTGCAACCCCACCCCATCCTACCCCAAGCTCTGTGCAAATGCCCCCCAGACATGTCCCCCAGCTCTGGGCAAGTGCTGACCTGCAAAGCCAGGCCACATCCACCCCCAGCCAACATTTCCCTGAGCTCTGTGCATGCACCCAAAGGGTCTCAAACCCTAAACCAGTGTACACCAGGGCCCCACTACCCAGACCTATGCACCCACACAATCACATCCTCCCCACTGCTGGGTGCCCAAACTCAAAAGCACCCATGTAGTGTCCCAAAACTGCACCTATACTTGTGCTGCAATCATCACCACACTATTGTGCCCCACCCCGCAGCCCACTCCACATCCATCCCACAAACACAAGGTTTTAGACTACAGAAGAAAATCAACTTCCAAAGTAAACCAGTAAAGGTATTTACATGCGGCAAAGACAGCAGAAGATCATTAAGCATATCATGATGCAGACAGATATAGCCCTGCCTAACAACCAAATTAAAACACCAGAGGAGACACAGACATGGAACAACTAATCAAAGATGTTCATATAACTCTACTAAGTAAAATACATGGGATGGCTAATGACATAAAGGAGATCAAGAAGACACTAGAAGAGTATAAATAGGAATTCAAATGAATAAATAGAAAAATAGCAGATATCACAGCGATCCTGTAGACCAACTGAAAAATATACTAGACACACACAAACGGAGATCTGAAGAGGCAGAAGAAAGAATAAATGAACTAGAGGACAGAACAACTGCTTTCAAACACTCAAAACAGCAAATGGCAAAAAAGATGAAAAAATCTGAATTGGATCTCAGGGAAATGATGGACAAAACAAAGCACACAAATATAAAAATCATTGGTGTCACAGAAGGAGAAGAGAAGAGTAAAGGCTAGGAAGATTAGCTGAGGATATAATGGGGGAAGAACTCTAATCCTTATAAAGGACCTAAATATGCAAGTCAAAGAAGCTCAATGAAATCCAAATAGAATAAATCCAAATAGATCTTCCCCAAGACAAATACTAATTAGTCTGTCAAGTGTAGGAAAGAAGCAAAAAATTCTGAAAGCAGCAAAAAAAAAATCTACTACATACAAGGGTAACCACATAAGACTGAGCTCAGACTACTCAACTGGCACCATGGAGACAAGAAGGGAGAGGTATGATATATTTAAGATCCTGAAAGAGAAAGACTTCCAGCCAAGAATTCTGTTCCAGCCAAACTGTCCTTCAAAACTGAGGAAGAGATTAAAATTTTCACAGACAAACAAATCCTGAAAGAATTTCTCAACAAGAGACCAGCCCTGCAAGAAATACTAAAAGGAGTTCTGTCAATTGAAAACAAAAGACAGGAAAGGAAGGTCTGGAGGAGGGCACAGAATTGAAGAGTACCAGGAAGGGTAACTTAAAGGATAAAAAGAGAACAAAGGAAAAGAATATATAGATTTGACAAATAAAATCTAAAAGATAAGATGGTAGATTCAAAAAATATTTTTTCAGTAATAATTTTGAATGTTGGGCGGCTGCTGTGGCTCAGCGGGCAGAGCTCCGACCTGCTGTGCTGGAGGTCTGGAGTTCGATCCCTGGTGCCTCCTGCCCATATGCAAATTAAAAAAATAATAATAATAATTTTGAATGTTAACAGACTAAACTTACCAATTAAAAGATACAGATAGGCAGAATGGATTAAGAAATATAATTCAGCTATATGCTGCTTACAAGAGACTCATCTTAGACACAAGGATACAAACAGATTGAAAGTAAAAGGATGGAAAAGATGTTCCATGTAAGTTGTAACCAAAAGAAAGCAGGTGTAGCTATACTAATACCAGACAAAATAGACTTTAAATATAAAGACATCATAAGAGACAAAGAAGGACACTATAAATTAATAGAAGGGACAATTCACCGAGAAGAAATAACAATCATATATGTTTATGTTCCCAATTAAGGAGCTCCAAAGTACATGAGACAGACATTGGCAAAACTGAAAGGTGCGACAGACATTTCAAGAATAATAGTAGGAGACTTCGATACACCACTTTTCTCAACAGACGGAACAGCCAGACAGAAGATCAGCAAGGAAACAGAGAAGTTAAACAACCTGATAAATGAATTAGACCTAACAGACATATATAGGTTATTACACCACAAAACACCAGGACATACATTCTTCTCTAGTGCTCATGGAACATTCTCTACGATAGATTATATGCTTGGGCACAAAATAGGTCTTTATAAATCTAAAAAAACTGAAATTATTCAAAGCACTCTCACTGATCACAGTGGAATCAAACAGGATATCAATAACAAAAAGAATGAGATTAAATAACACACTCTTAAACAACCAGTGAGTCAAAAAAGAAATTGCTAGAGAAATCAGTAGCTATCTGGAAATGAATGTAAATGAGAATACAACATATCAGAACTTATGGGTTGCAGCAAAGGCTGTGCTGAGAGGGAAATTTATTGCCCTAAATGCCTATATTAATAAAAAAACAAGAAAGAGCAAAAATCGAGGACTTAACTGCTCACCTGAAGGAACTTGCAAAAGAACAGCAAACTAACCCCAAAACAAATAGAAGAAGAGAAATAACAAAGATTAAGGCAGAGTTAAGTGAATATGAGAACAAAAGAACAATAGACAGCATCAATAAAACCAAAAGTGGGTACCTTGAGAAAATCAATAAAATCGATGGGCCACTAGCAAGACTGACAAAGAAAAAAAGAGAGAGGATGCATACAAACAAAATTAGAAATGAGAAGGGGTGCATTATCCACAGACCCTGAAAAAATAAAAGAAATCATACAACAATAATATGAACCACTATATACCAACAAACTAGACAACTTAGATGAAATGGGCAAATTTCTGGAAACACACAAACAAGCTACACTGACTCAAGAAGAAATAGAAGATCTCAACAAACCAATAAAAGTAAAGAGATTCAATTAGTCATCAAAAATCTTCCTGCAAAGAAATCTGGCCCAGGGCCAGATGGCTTCACAGAAGAATTTTACGAAACATTCCAAAAAGAACTAATACCAATCCTGCTCAAACTTTTCCAAAAAAATTGAGGAAACAGGAACACTACCTAACTCATTTTATGAAGCTAATATCATTTTAATACCAGAACCAGATAAAGATGCTGTAAGAAAGGAAAACTACAGGCCAATCTCTCTAATGAACATAGATGCAAAAATTCTCAATAAAATACTAGCAAATCAAATCCAATAACACATTAAAAGAATTATACACTGGGCAGCTGCCGTGGCTCAGCAGGCAGAGCTCCAAACTGCCGTGCTGGAGGTCTGGAGTTCGATCCCTGGTGCCTCCTGCCCATATGCAAATTAAAAAAAAAAAAGAATTATACACCACAACTAAGTGGGTTTATA
>PVIY010029075.1:18263-32536 GCA_004026745.1 Myrmecophaga tridactyla
AAATCATATGATCATCTCTACTGATTCTGAAAAAGCATTCAACAAAATTCAACATCCTTTTCCGATAAGAAACACTTCAAAAGATAGATATCAAAATGAAAGTGAGGGGTAAGGGGTATGATATGTATAATCTTTTTTTTTCTGTTATCATTTTATTTCTTTTTCTGTTGTCTTTTTATTTCTTTTTCTGAATTGATGCAAATGTTCTAAGAAATGATGAATATGCAACTATGTGATGATATTGAGAATTACTGAATATATATGTACAAAAGAATTATATGTTAATATTTTTGTTTGTTCTTAATTTTTTTAATTATAAATAATTTTTTTTAAAAAGATAGATCTCAAAGGTAAACTTCCTCAATATGATAAAGGGCATATATGAAAAACTGATAGCCAGCATCATACTCAATGGAGAAAGACTGAAGGCTTTCACCCTAACATCAAGAACAAGACAAAGATACCCTCTGTCATCACTATTATTCAACATTAACCTAGAAGTTCTAACTAATGCAATCAGGTAGGACAAAGAAATAAAAGGCATCCAAATTGGAAAGTAAGAAGTAAAACTTTCATTATTTGCAGATGACATGATACTATACTTGGAAAATCCTGAGAAATGTACAACAAAGTTACAGCACACCAGAGACAGATTGGCTTTTAATAAAAGGGTATTTATTTTGTTAGTTCTTCAGAGGAAAGGCAGCTAACTTTCATCTGAGGTTCTTTCTTACGTGGGAGGGCTCAGGATAATCTCTGCTGGCCTTCTCTTCAGGCCTCTGGGTTCCAACAACTTTCCCCGGGGTGATTCCTTTCTGCACCTCCAAAGGCCTGGGCTGAGCTGCGAGTGCCGAGATGAGGTATGCTGAGCTGCTTGGGCTATGCTACGTTGTGCTCTCTCATTTAAGCACCAGCCAATTAAGTCAAACGTCATTCATTGCAGCAGACACGCCTCCTAGCTGACTGCAGGTGTAATTAGCAACAGATGAGGTTCACCTACCATTGGCTCATGTCCGCAGCAACAAAACTAGGTGCCTTCACCTGGCCAAGTTGACAACTGAATCTAACTACCACAGTATGGAATAAAAATATAAATAATAGGGAGAACAAATGTCAAAATAAATTTAGTTTGAAATGCTAGTGATCATGAAAGGGAGGGGTAAGGGGTATGGTATGTATAAATTTTTTTTCTGTTTTTGTTTTATTTCTTTTTCTGATAAATGTAAATGTTCCAAGAAATGATCATGATGATGAATATGCAACTATGTGATGATATTGTGAATTACTGATTTTATATGTAGAATGGTATGATAAAAATAGGAATGTTTGCATTTGTTTGGTGTTTTTTGGTATTTAAAAAAATAAAATTTTAAAAAACCAGCATGGTACCGGCACAAAGATAGAAGTATTGACCAATGGAATCAAATTGAGAGTACAGATACAGACCACCAAATATATAGTCAACTGATTTTTTATAAGGTCCCCAAATCCACTGAACTAGGACAAAGTAATCTTTTCAATAAATGGGCATGGGAGAACTGGGTATCAATAGCCAGAAGAATGCAAGAGGACTCTTACCTCACACTCTATACAAAAATTAACTCAAAGTGGATCAAACACATAAATGTAACAACTAGCACCATAAGGCTTCTACAAGAAAACATAGGGAAACATCTTCAAGACCTAGCAATAGGAGGTAGCTTCCTAAACTTCACATCCAAAGCACAAGCAACTAAAGAAAAAAATAGATAAATGCGAACTCCTCAAAATCAAATGCTTCTATACCTCAGAAGACTCTGTGAAAAAAGGTGAAGAGGCAGCTAACTCAATGAGAGAAAATTTTTGGAAATCACACATCAGACAAAGGTTTGATATTCTATATACATAAAGAAATCATGCAACTCAACAACAAAAGATCAAATAACCCAATTATAAAATGGGCTAAAAATATGAACAGGCATTCTACTGAAGAGCAAACACAGATAGCTCAAAAGTACTTGAAAAGATGCTAATTTTCATTAGCTATAAGGGAAATGCAGATCAAGACTACAATGAGATATCGCCTCACACCTACAACAACGGCTACTATTAAACAAACAGGAAACTACAAATGTTGGAGAGGATATGGAGAAATTGGGACACTTATGCACTATTGGTGGGAATGTATAATGGTACAGCCACCATAGAAGACAGTTTGGCAGTTCCTTAGGAAACTAAATATTGAGTTGCCCTATGACACGGCCAAAACCATTACTCGTTTTATACCCAGAAAAGCTGAAAGCAGTGACACAAACAGACATTTGCACACGAATGTGCATAGCAGCATTATTCACAATCACCAAAAGATGGCAACAATCCAAACATCCATCAACAGACGAGTGGATTAACAAAATATGGTATATACATACGATGGAATATTATGCAGCAGTAAGACAAAATGACGTCCTGAAGCACATGACAAGATGGATGAGCCTTGAGGACACAATTCTGAGTGTAATAAGCCAGACACAAAAGGATAGATACCGTATGACTCTTGTTTTTATGACCATGGTAGAGGTAAAACCAGAGACTTATAATATAGAATATAGAGAACTTAGAGATACATAGAAGCTACAGATAGGTGAACAGTTAGCCATTGAGGTTGAACTCAAATGTAAGGGAACAGATATAAGTAAAGGCAGTTCTCTAGTGGGTCTATAAGTAATATTACCATATTGAAGGTGAACATGATCGAAAGGGGTTGTATAGACCTATGCATTCCACTGATTAACACTAGAAATACAAATAAGTTCTTGCAAGAAAAAAAATGGTGGAAAGTGTGCATGGTGGTTCAGTGGTAGAATGCTCACCTTCCATGTAGGAGACTTGGGTTCATTTCCCAGACTATGCACACACCCCGACCTCTCCCCGCCCCCCAAAAAAACCACATTGGGAAAAACTCCAGGAGTCCTTGCTGGCCTGGTCCCCTCCCCTCTGGCATCATGTGGAGGCAGCCTAGACTCACATTTTAGGTCCCCATTCCTATTTAGAGGAAACTCTATTCACATCCTGGACTGCCTATAGGTCAATACCCATTTATGAGGGGTGGGAAGCCATGGGTAGCCTGAAAGATTGAACCTGGATAGACCTGGTTGCCCTCTCAGACCCTGCACTGCAGACAGAAGCAACTTACAAAGGAGTCAAAGCAGTGTAAAAAACAAAAATAAACAAGAAACATTAAATTGAGGCAGCATGAGGCAAAGGATTATCTACCATAAGACACACAATAGAGACTGGGGTAGGGAAGAAGGGTGAGTGAGAAGGAGTCTATATCACAGGGACTAGAGGGGTTATTCAGATTCCTAGAAATGGGGGAATTTCTAAGGCCAAAATTCCATGCCAGGACAAGATGCATAACAAAAAAAGACAGAGAGATCCTACATTTTCACCTTGGGTAGGAAGACTAAGAAGAGCACCAACTAACAAAGAACCAATTCGAAGACTATGAAAAGGTGTTTGGTTGGTTGGTTTTCGTTAGCTTCTGGAATTCAAGGAAATCTCCATCATATCACTAGCTGGATACAAACTTAAGGAACAGACAGCCCAGGGACTAAACCCCAAAATTGAACCTCTAAAATATTAAAGTATACAGTGCTCAACAAAAGACCACAAGACAAACAAAGAAACAGGAAATGATGGCCCTCCAAAAGAACATGATAAAATTCAGAAACCATCAACAAAGAAGACCAAATTTCGGACATACCAAAGGCTGAAAAAAAAATTATCTCCAACATGCTCAAAGAGATAAAGGGAAACATGGAGATAGAACTAAATGGTATCAGGAAAACAATATGAGACCCTCAATAAAGAGACAGACATTTTTAAAAAGCACCAAACAGAAACAGTGGAGTTGAAGACCACAATAACTGAAATAAAAAATTCTCTTGAAAGTTTCAATAGCAGATTACAGCTTGCAGAAGCATCATTGACTATGAAAAGCAGGTAAATGCAATGATTCAGGCTGAGGAGACTCAAGAAAAAAGAATGAAAAGTGAACAGATTTCCTCCTTTCCTGATATTCTTGCAAGCAGCAGGAACAACCAATTCAATAGGCTGAGCCCTCAATCTTGGGGCTCACCCCTATGAAGCTTTTTCCTGCAAAGGAGAAGCTAAGCCTACTGATAATTAAACCCAGTGGTGGAATTGTTACCCATACCAAACTCCGAAATCTGTTCTACAATTAATTGTTGTGATGTGCTCTAAAATTTATTGCTTTTTAGTGTATTTGTAATTTTTCACAAAAAAGAAATAAATTTCTTCTAGCCTCCAGGGTTTGGGAGCAGCAAGAAGTAAAAATCTGAAATAGTCGAATGGTAATCCACAACAAACTCTGAAATCTGTTCTATATCTACTTATTGAAGTATATTTTGAAAATCATTGCTTTTTTTTCTTCTTTGCATATATGTTATATGCAACAATAAAAAAACATTTAACAAAAAATTAAGTCACTGACTTGAGATCCTGCTTTTTTAACATAGGTGTTTACAGCCATTAATTTCCCTCTAAGTCCTTCTACATACTAAAAGTTTGTGTGTTGTATTTTTGTTTTCAGTTGTCTGAAATTCCTTAATTTCCCTTGTGATTCCTACTTTGACCCACTGGTTATTTAAGAGTATGTTGCTTAATTTCCACATATTTGTGAATTTTCCAGAATTCCTTACTATTTTTTTCCTAATTTCATTCCACTGTGGTTAGAAAATATATTTTGTATCATTTCAATCTTATTAAATTTCTGAAGGCTTGGTTTATGACCAAACATATGGTTTATCTTGAAGAATGTTACATATGCGCTTGAGAAGTGAATTGATACAGCTTACGAAGTGTCCAACAGATGTCTGTCATGGTCTAGTTGGTCTATAGTGTTGTTCAAGTGTTCTATTTCTTGTTGATCGTCTATCTGCCTGTTTGTTCTACCCATTACAGACATTTCCAATACTATTCCTGAATTCTCTATTTCTCCCTTCAAATCTGTCAATTTTTGTTTTATGTATTTTGGGACACTATAGTTACATGCATATATAATTGCTGTTTCTCTCTGATGGATTGACCTGTTTATCAATATAAAATGTCCTTTTTCTCTAGTAACAATTTTTGCCTTAAAGTTCATTTTATGTGATATTAACCTAGTCCATCCAGCATTCTTTTAGGTATTGTTTACGTGGTTATCTCTTACCCTATCCTTTTACTTTCAACCTATTTGTGTCTTTGAAACTAAAGCATGTGTCATGTAAAAACCATGACTGGATCATCACTAATATTTTACATAATAAAAAGTTTTACATAGAAAAAGCTAAAATACATAGAAAGATATACCTTCTTCTGAAATGGAAGAAACTACCTTAAAAACTAAAATATTCAAGAATAGTCATAGATTTTGAAAAAATAAAGGGAAACTTGTCCCACCAAATATCACAATAGACTACAAAGTATTGTAACTAAAAAACGTATGGTGTTTACGTAAATAGAAAAATACATCAATAGAAAAGAGTAGAATCCAGAAAAAGACCCACGTATATATAGAATTTTAATATATGATAATAGTAGCATTTTAAATCCATGCGGAAAGGACAAGTTATTCAATAAAAGGTGTTGAAACAAGTGGCTTCCATCAGAAAGAAAAGAAGTTTAGATTATCGCCTATATTTAAAACTAAACTCCTGCTGGACTACATGAAACTGAAAATTATTATAAAATGACAGAAAAAATATTTTGTAATCATGGGTGGGGAAGATCTTAGGTAATACAGAAAAGCCAGTTTTTTAATTTCCACATGATAAAAGATATATTTTAGATATATAAATTTAGATAATGCAAATTTAATTAATGCAATTAAAGGCTTTGGTTTGATAGAGTAAATGGGTAAATCCACTCCAACATTCACCACTTGGTAACACAAAAAAAGTCAAGCCTCTCAAAATACCCAAATGTTGGGATTTTTTTAAACATCTGAAAAATGAAGATAATTTCTACCTGATGAGATATTTTAAAGATTAACTGAGAGAATAGACATAAAAGCAACTAGTAAGGGGTCCTCCACATTACAAAATCTTGTGCTTCAGGCGGGCCACGGTGGCTCAGCAGGCAAGAATGCTTGCCTGCCATGCCAGAGGACCAGGGTTCGATTCCTGGTGCCTGCCCATGTAAAAAAAAAAAAAATTCAAAAAAAAAATCTTGTGCTTCCTTCTCTCAATACAAGCTGATGTTTCATTAAATGTAGCACTGAGAAGCCGCAATGAAGAATACAGTTCCTGTATTTTGGCTTACGATAAAATTACTTTATTAATTCTATGCTACCATTTCTGAGATGAAAACACATTTCCCCTCATTCCTTGTAGTTTTCCATGTACGAGATACCAGTTGTTAAAAGTTTATCTGTTCTAATGATGGAAGGAAGGTAAAGTGGCTAAGCATCTAGGATTGATTCAGTAGCAAAACATAACCACTGTATATACAATCATATTTTATTCCAATGTCTTTCACCCATTAAAACCTTTCATCCAAAAACGCTATACAAAAATAAAAAAAAATTTAACCTGTTATTTAACAATGAGCCTATCAGAAATAGAATCTATAAATGAAAAACCTTCAAAATGGCATACAATAAATACTACTAAAGGATAAAAATTGCATGTATCAGATAAGAATTAAATGTTTGAACGTTTACTAACTCCAGCATTTTTATATTTGCTTAGGGCAAAAATCTTTCACGATTCAGAAAGCACTGATTAATTCAACTTTTTATTTCAAAACTAAATGTTCACTCTGTGAGTGAACCAAAATAAGTTTAAATAAAAGAAAAGCACAATATTCATAAAAGCAACTGCACGTACAATTTAGTGACCAAACAAGTTCAAACAACTTCAAAAAATGTTGTTCAAAATGTAAAATTCCCACCTAAAAAAAAAGTACCCTTAGATACATTTATGTTCTTGCAAATTTTTATATGAACAAGATTTTGACCTTTAAGCTGCTTTAGTCTTTGTTTAAAAAGCTAAAAAGGCAAGCCAAAATTACACAATGCAATGTGCCCTCCTAACTAAGCACAAATAAAAAAATTAATTGGAATATAAAAGTAACCACTGACTTTATTCAAATTACTAAAGATAATGTTACAACTGAAACATCCTTCCTCCCTATTTCAATCAGTCTTATATTCCTCATCCATTTAACAGGAAAATTAATGTTTAAAACTTGAACAAAGAAAAAAAAATTAGCAAGATTTGCCTTTTGCCTTAATTCTGCAGCATCCAAGGCAGTTAGGTCCATATGCCAGTATTAAATGCCTCAAGATTCACTTTAGAAGGAAAATAAAAATAGGAATCAATTTAAAGACAGCACAATAGATCAGGACACTACAAAGAATAATTACTGCAGCTACCTTGCAAGTCCTCATAAAGTTTCTATTTTGATATGAAAAGTTTCGATAAATCACCCATAATAAGACACAATACTCTTAAAAGTCACGTTTTCCTTATCATAAAACGTGAATAAAAAGGCTATCCTGAAATGTTCTTTTCAAATTCTATACAATTGTGCAAAGTAATGAAACTATAGAAAAACTAAAAATTACGAATGTGAGACTTTATTTCTTGGCATTCTTCCCTCCACTGCACATCTAATCTAGACCAAAAAAATGTATACAAGGCATTGCAGTTCTTGGAATCTTGGTATCGCTTCCCAATTTGCACCAAACAAAAATTGAACTACTAGAAACAACACTCCTGAAAATTTCTAATATCTAAATTTAAATAAAGTAGGCATTACATTCGAGTTTTAAAAAGTTCACTATAATATTCTGTATAACTTAATCAGTATTTTATATTCAATGATTCCCTTATTTCAAAGACAAAGGCATCACATAGTTCATGACCAACACCAGTGGCTACAAGCATTTCCAAATCACTTCACTTTTTTTTTAGGGCAGGCAATGGTGGCGCAGGGGCAGAGTTCTCACCCGCCATGTCAGAGACCCCGGTTCGATTCCCAGTGCCTGCCCACAGGGGAAAAAAAGTGCTGAGAAAAAGATAAAACTTAAAATGTTAAACAAATTGAGCACAAAGACACATTTTCTAAGAGGAAAATGACATGATTACTTCATTAAAATATAAATAGCTGAGTCACATTAATAAAAATTTCACAAAAAGCAGAACTTTCTAAAGTACATTTTAAAAATTATTTCATTTGATTCACCATCCAGGAAGATTATCTGCAAGGCTGTCTTAGACAAGCCATTTGTGTCTCTTAGGAGTCACACTGAACATAACATAGTTTCAAAAACTCATAGTAAAAAGAGCAATAAAGGAAGTGCAGGGTTTTTTACAAGCAACAGCTCGACGCTCCAAATAAAATTAACACTAGAAAATATCAAAGATCAAAGACAAAATGTGTTCTTGAATTTCCTCTCAAAAGCAGGAGTTCCTTAGTTGTACAATTCTCTTCTTTGCGTTCACAGAAAAGGGAATGGGAAATTAATAGTGACAAGGATGAGAACAGTTAGTTGCCTTGCAGAAGATGCAAGAATTGACAAAACAGGCTTGGCCTAGAGATCAGGGGACGCAGACACAATTCTCAGGGGGAGAAGCTTTCAAGAAATGTCACTAATTGAAGTTTTATGACCTTTTTTTTAAGGCCTAAGGAGAGCCCTACACATCACACAGTGAAATACAACGTAGAAAAACTCAATTCTCCAAAACAATTCAAGAGTTTCCTACAATGCCTGAAACGGAAAGAGCAGGTATTCTGGGCACCCTCAAGGTCTGACGCCCCTCACATGCAAGGAAGGGCAACCCATGTGAATCGGAGCGCCATCGCGTCCGTCTATGTGGCAGATCCACCGGGAGCATCCGACTGTGATCCGGGGCCCTCCAGAGCCAAGGCTGCTGAAGAGGAACAGAAATGCAATCTTCAGGGCCCTCCTACTTCCGTTCTCAAAACAGAAATGCGCTGTTTCTCCTAGCGCTCACTCCTCAGCCCCAGTACCTCTCGACAGCCGTCCCCAAAGTGCTTAAGTGGAAAGAAATGCAGAGCAATGGACGAGGGTTGATACAACGCCGTTGGTCAAAGCACCCCCACCCCGACTTGCGAACAAATCGACCGCCAGCGCCTTCCCAAGAGCCCCTCTAGCAGGGAACACGGAAGAAGCAGAAGTCGACGTCCCAGCTCGCCCCCTACTCCCTCTTCCCCGAGGTAAGGGGGGGGGAGTGCAAAGAGGAACTAAGTGATCTCCAAGTGGGTGCCCCCCCAACGAGGGGGAGGGAGTGGGGGTGGAAGAAGGAGCGGAAGGAAGAGGAAAGGATAAGCAGCAAGAGGACGGCGACGACAGCGCGCAAAGGGTTTGGGTCTTTGGGGAGGCGGCTGCACCCCATTTCCTCGACGCGAGAGCGGGTGCGCCCGGCGAGCGGCGGCCTTTGAGGCGCTTGGCCCCGGGCAGAGGGCAAGGAAAGGTGGATGAGGAGGCGCCACCCCTCTCCCCGCCACAGTCTCGCCCCTCGGGAAGGGTCGGTGGGGGCTCCAGTGCCCCGGCGGTGTCGGAAGGAGCGGCAACGGCCGCTCGCCCCGTCGGAAGGCACAGACCGCGGGGCCCTGGGCTCGTTCCCGGGGGCCGGCTTTCACGCCCCCACCGCCGTGGGGGAAGCAGCTGCCAGGTGATCCCGGCCCTGCGGGGGCAGCAGTGTCGATTACCTGAAGCGGGGTGAGTCCTTCAGACACTCCTCGAAATCCACCGTCATCTTCATCCTGCCTCCGCCTCGCCTCGCGGGCGGCGCTGGCAGAGCCGAGGGAGCGGCCGCGCTGGGGACCCAGACGGCTACGGCGGACGCACGGCTGGGGCACGGCCAGGGCTAGCGCTGCGCGGAGCTGCGGAGAGCGCCTCTTCCGCTGGTCATAGCAGCCGCGAAGGCGGTGGCGGTGGCGGCAGCAGCGACAGTCGTCAGGCCCCAGTCCGGCCCCTCTTCCTCCCGCCCCCAGCAGAGGACCGGCCCCAGTGAAGCCGCCCGGGAGTGACAGCCACCACCAGCCAGCCACGAACCCGTCGGCCAGTGGGAGGAGCTTCCGGTAGCACCGCCTGCGTGTGCCCTGGCAACAAGCCTAAGTGACTGTAGATCCAGCCAGTGAGCAGCGCGACCGTGGGCGCCTCCTTGACGCAGCGATTCCCGAGCCAACCAGGATGCACCGGCATCGTTTGGCGGAACACACCGGATTGCGGAGAGGCGGGCAGCTGAAGCTCCTTGGGAAGGAAGTCATGTGACAGCGCGCCGCTCTTCCCTTGGAGTCCCGGCCTCTTCGGCTTCCCTATCCCCGCCCGACTGAGCCGCCAGAGCACAGGAACCTCTAAGGGAAATTGGCTCTTTTAACACAGATTTGGCAGCGATCTGAAGTAAGGGCAGAAATTATAAAAGGAAGAGATATGCTAAACCATTCCTTCCTTTCAATTTAGGAAAACTGAGGCCAGGAGAGGAACGAGAGTAGTTTTAATGATAAAATCCTTTTTTTCACACCTGGTTTCATCGATTTATAATTCAGAAATTGCTTCCACGTACATCTTTTCATATAACCAGAGACCACTTCCTGAAGGAGCTGGTATTTGGCATAAAGAAGAGAGGTAGGGCGTTTTGTTCGCTGTCAAAACCACAAAAGACATTCCTCCATACTTTTCTCCCAGTAGCTTTCGCCTCTTGTAAGATGATAGGGTTATGAGGATCAAGCCCACCGTACCCCACCCTGCAACACTTGCCCTGTGATTCACAATTTGATAATACTACAAGGCAAGTATTATCCATATGCCTTGATTGTAAGAAGCCATTGATTGATAAAAGTACTGTGGATACATTTTGTTTAAATGTATACTTTTTAAACCAACCTAAAAAAATTGTCTAACTCTAAACAAGCATAGGTAGGGTGTTTTGACTGATGCAGCTCTGAATGAAAGTCTGGAAGTAAACCTAGATTTACCTCCTATCTCTGGCACTGTAACATAAAGATAACACCACAGATCTCATAAGGTTGTCTTGAGGCTGAAATAGATATGACTTGTAATGATACTTAAGTGGTGGCTATTATCGTAATTTTACCGCTTTCTTCTCCAGTACCACAATCAAAGGTTAAATTTGAGACTTCTCACTTTCACTGTCTAAAATCATATATAAAACTTTTGACCATCTGGCTAAGTATAGCTTTGTGATGGCACGCTGTTTTTCATAACCTGTGGTTATATCTTCATCTATTTAGCACCTTTATAAATTAGTGTAATTTTGAGATATTTCAAAGAATATATCTACGGTTCATCTTTGGTTACAAATTTAGTTTTTTAAATTGACTTGCACATTCCTGGAATCTACACAGCTTCATTTGATAGCTAAAAACTATTTATTGATAAATAAATGTTCAGTGTCCTCAGACATATCAGTTGTTGGTTGGGTCAGGCCAACCTTTTCTAGCTTTGAACTTCTATGTTAAATTTACCCAGAGAATTGGCAATTGCTACTACATTTCATTGCATTCCTGACACATGACAACTAATTTGGCAGCTAATCTGTGTTCACAATAACTTATTGTTTCAATGTTTCATCATAATGTAGCTTTTTGAAGAACACCTACATGATATACTTTGGGGTTCAAATTAAAATTCAATTGCATGGCACCACCAATGCAAATAACTCAACTTAGCTTATTATGAGATGAAATGTCTTCCTTCTGTGGATGGCTAAATTTGCATATACCCAGTTAATGATATAACACTGTCACAATTTTTCTTCTTCGCCTTGTGGTAAAGCAAACATATCTATTGAAAGATATGTTAAGAAACATTAAAAGTGGGGTAGGGTGCCAGAATAAGAATGTGGCTTGTAATTCTGTATAACTTAATGTAGTACCTGGATACATCCCAGTTTGTTAGGCACATAATTTAAAAGTATTGGCAAAGTCCCTTGAAGGATGGGAGAAAAAAATATGGAACTATTAAGCTTTACCACCAGGGAAACCCCCGATACTGTCTTAAGTATTAGGGACTCCTAGGTCAATAGGCCAAGCTCTTAATATTGAGCCTTGCTCTTGTGAAGCTTATTCCTGTAATAGAGAAGCTAAGCCTACTTATAGTTATGGCTAACAGTTATTTCCGGAAAACCTGTTTTGTTGCTCATATATGGCCTCTCTCTAAGCCTAACTCTGCAAGTAAAATTGTTACCCTCCCCCCTACATGGGACATGACATCCAGGGGCGAAAGTCTCCCTGGCAACATGGGATATGACTCCAGGGATGAGCCTGGCCCTGGAACTGTGGGATCGACAATGCCTTCATGACCAAAAGGGGGAAAATAATTGTAGCGAAATAAGGTATCAGTGGCTAAGAGAGTTCAAATAGAGTCTAGAGGCTGTTCTGGAGCCAATTTATTCAATCTTCAGCTACATATTGCTAATTACCACAGTTTGCCAAGCTCCAACCAAACCATTCCTGTTAACCCTAAAGAACACCTAGGGCTCTGCTTGAGATTCTACAAAAGTTTCACACACTAATAATTACTTTCCAGAAACCTACAGCCTCAAAGTGGATTCCTAGGCCAGTTAATTCCTGAAACCCAGAGGTGCCAGCCTCTCCAAACATCAACTAGTTTCACCCCCCATCCCATACCATCAACAGCCCTTTACAACATGAAGTCAGAATTGGGCATAGCCCAAATACCCCTAAAGATTGGGAGGAGGATCAGAGAATGAGGAGTTATAGCAGAGAAGATAGGATTTAACAAATGAGTATGACTGCTGAATCATTATTAATATTTCTTTTATCTCCAGTGGTCTTGGAGCAGATGGAAGGAAAAACCTAAAATTGTGGAACTGTAATCCATACCAAACTCTAAAATTTGTTCTCTAACTACTTGTTACAGTATACCTTGAAATTTAATGCTTTTCTGTATATATGTTATATTTCACATAAAAAATGTTAAAAAAGAAAAGAAAAGAAAAGAAAAAGTGAGGCTAGGTGGAGTCAGTGGATCTTAGAATGAAAGAAATACAATATTCTTATTCTCATCTTATAATAATGGTAACCAAGGCTCCAAGATATAAAAATAACGTGCCACGTCACTCAGGCCAAACACAGGCTGCATGATGCCAGACCCCATCTTGAAACTATCTGCTTTCCCCTTATGAATTGCGACCCTGCCTTTGCAGTTGTGACTGTATCTGCCTACAAAACACTTCCCTTTCACCTCCTTCTTAAAATGCAGCCATCTCTTTCAACAAGTCTTCTCTTGAAATACAAGACTCTCTTTTCAATGTATAAGCATAGCTTATTATCAGACCCAGTTTACACTCCTAAAGGATAGACATTATTGAAATTAAATATCTCCCAAATATCATCTCCCAGACTTCTCAGTCCCTTTCTCCATACTCTTGAATCCTGGAGCTCTATAGCCCTTCCCAGCATGTTTCTGATTTCCTTGGAGGATACTTTTGACATTGCATCCTCTTAAGGTTGTTGGTTTTCCTCTGCATGACTGGGCCAGGGTTCACAATCAAAAAGAGCCTAACTCTTGACTACAATTTAAAGACATTTTACATTCCACCTTCATGCAAGAATTTCTCCTTATTTGAGGCTTATGTCATCTAGCCATACCACTATCTTATTTTCCTTACTGCTACTACCCACCAGTTTCCTAGTAACTCCCTGCTTTAGCCTGGCTAATTGTATTGCAAATGATATCAAGAAAAGGTTAGTTAGTTATAAGGGAAGCTCAGGAACCCAGTCACCTCTAGAAACTGATTTCTCTCTCTTGACCTCTGTAGCTCCTCTTTCTTTCTCTCCTACACCCCTGCCAAATTTCCTTTGCTCTCTTGTGGTTTCTGTTCCCTCTGGAAACTTGGCTTGCATATAATCCATCATTGCTCCTAGTCCCTTCTAAAAATTGGCTTTCAGATGGCTACTGGGACCAAGCAGGTATAATGAGTAAAGCTGGGAAAGTGTAAACAGTATGGCATGGTGGGGACTGTGGTGAAGGGGAAAGTGTGTGCCCTATGTACTGCCAGCTCCACTTGGCTTTACCAGGAACCTTCAGATTTTATAAGAGAAGCCAGATAGCCAGATTTTAATGTAAAATCTATTTCTCAAATGTTGGCAACCTTTAAAAATGTTATAAAATATCGTTCAGGCCATAAAAAGTTTCAGGACCACTCTGCAACTTCTGCTCTGTATTTCTTGATGATTCTTGACATTTCCTTTCAATGTGTGCCCCTGGTGCTAAT
>PVIY010029076.1:0-32431 GCA_004026745.1 Myrmecophaga tridactyla
TAAATTTGCTTATCGGTTTTTCTATTTCTGAAAAGTAAGTTGTTGGGATTTTGATTGGTATTGCATTGAGTCTGTAAATCAATTTAGGTAGAATTGACATCTTAATTATATTTAGTCTTCCAATCCATGAACACGGTATGCCCTTCCATCTATTTAGGTCTTCTGTGATTTCTTTTAACAATTTCTTGTGGTTTTCTTTGTCTAGGTCTTTTGTCTCTTTAGTTAAATTTATTCCTAAATATTTTATTCTTTTGATTGCAATTGTAAATGGAATTCGTTTCTTGATTTCCTCCTCAGATTGTTCATTACGAATGTATAGAAACACTACAGATTTTTGAATGTTGATCTTGTAACCTGCCACTTTGCTGTACTCGTTTATTAGCTCTAGTAGTGTTGCTGTGGATTTTTCAGGGTTTTCAACATATAGTATCATATCATCTGCAAACAGTGAGAGTTTTACTTCTTCCTTTCCAATTTTGATGCCTTGTATTTCTTTTTCTTGTCTAATTGCTCTGGCTAGAACTTACAACACAATGTTGAATAACAGTGGTGATAGTGGACATCCTTGTCTTGTTCCTGATCTTAGGGGAAAAGTTTTCAGTTTTTCCCCATTGAGGATGATATTAGCTGTGGATTTTTCATATATTCCCTTTATCATTTTAAGGAAGTTCCCTTGTATTCCTATCCTTTGAAGTGTTTTCAACAGGAAAGGATGTTGAATTTTGTCAGATGCCTTCTCTGCATGAATCGAGATGATCATGTGATTTTTCTGCTTTGATTTGTTGATATGGTGTATTACATTAATTGATTTTCTCATGTTGAACCATCCTTGCTTATCTGGGATGAATCCTACTTGGCCATGGTGTATAATTCTTTTAATGTGTTGCTGGATTCGATTTGCTAGAATTTTGTTGAGGATTTTTGCATCTATATTTATTAGAGAGATTGGTCTGTAGTTTTCTTTTTTTGTGGTATCTTTGTCTGGTTTTGGTATAAGGGTGATGTTGGCTTCATAGAATGAGTTAGGTAGCTTTCCCTCCTCTTCAGTTTTTTGGAAGAGTTTGAGCAGGATTGGCACTAATTCTTTCTGGAATGTTTGGTAGAATTCACATGTGGAGCCATCTGGTCCTGGACTTTTCTTTTTGGGAAGCTTTTTAATGACTGATTCGATTTCTTTACCTGTGATTGCTTTGTTGAGGTCATCTATTTCTTCTCAAGTCAGAGTTGGTTGTTCATGCCTTTCTAGGAAGTTGTCCATTTCATCTACATTGTTGTATGTATTAGCATAAAGTTGTTCATAGTATCCTGTTATTACCTCCTTTATTTCTGTGGGGTCAGTGGTTATGTCTCCTCTTCCATTTCTGATCTTATTTATTTGCATCCTCTCTCTGTTAGTTGTATTTTTTTAATAGATGACCTTTATTAGATTGAGGAAATTTCCTTACATTTCTAGTTTGTTTGTACTGTGAATGGGTGTTAGATTTCATCACATCTATTGTACATTACTGAAATATGGTTTTTGCCCTTCATTCTATTTATATGGCTTATTAGAATAATTGATTTAGAATATTAAATAAATCTAGCATTTGTGGAATAGATCCTATTGGATCATGGTGTAAAATTCTTTTTATATGTTGTTGTTGTTTTTTGGGGGTGGGTGGGTTGGCTAATGGTCCGGGAACTGAACCCGGGTCTCCCGCATGGAAGGCAAGCATTCTACCACTAAACCACCCGTGCACTCTTTATATGTTGTTGAATCCAGTTTGTTAATATTTTATTAGGGATTGTTGCAGCTGTGTTCAGGAAGGATACTGAACTGTAGTTTTCTTGTGAGGTCTTTGTCTGCTTTGGTATCAAGTTAATACTGGTCTCGTGGAATGAGTTGGTATGTGCCTCAGCCTCCTTTATTTTCTGAAAAAAAATTTATGAAGGGTTAGAATTATTCCTTCCTTAAAATTTGATAGAACTTACAAACGAAGCTATCTGGGCCTTGTCTTTTCTTTGTGAGTTTCTTAAATTACTGATTCACTATTGTTACTTGTTACAGGTCTATTCAAATTTTCTATTTATTTTTTAGTACTTTTTGGTCATTTTTGTCTTTCTTGGAAATTTTTTCATTTCATCTAATCTTTGGCATAAAGTTAATTCATCATTTCCTAATAATAAAAGGGACAATATATCAGTAAGATACAACAATTATAAATGTATATGCATCTAATACTAGAGCCCCAAAATACATGAAGCAAAAACTGACAGAATTGAAAGGAGAAATAGGCCAATAAGCAGTAATATTTGGAGATTCTAATACTCTCTATCAATAATTGATATCTTCCTGATGTATTGACCATTTTATCATTATGAAATGTCCCTCTTTTCCTCTAGTATTATTTCTAGTCCTAAGGGATATTTTGTCTGAAAATAATACAGTCTCTAAGGCTCATTTGTGGTTAGTATTTGCATGGTATCTTTTAGCTATCCTTTTATTCTCAATCTGTTTGTGTCTCTGAATCTAAAATTTGTCTCTTGTTGACTGCAAATAATTGGATCGTGTTCTTTTAACCCAATCTGACAATCTCTCCCTTTTGAATAAGGCATTTAGTCTATTCACACTTAAAGCAATTATTGATATGAGTGAATGCCATTTTGCTGTATGTTTTCTATTTATCTCATGCCTTTTTTTGTCTTCTGTTCTTCCTTTAATAGCTTCTTTTGCGTTAAATAGTTTTTACTGTACTATGTTACTCCTCTTCTTTTCTATATATTTTAAAAATTATTTTCTTCATCGTTCCTCTACATATTACAATATACTTAGAACAACTCATGGTTGTTCTAGGGATTACAGTGTATTATAATACTTATTACAATCTCTATAGAGTAATAGTAACTTAACTCTGATAAAATATTGAAGCTTTGTGCTTTCATCATTATCTATATTACATCTGTGTTATGAACCCAACAATACAGTGTAGCAATATAGTTATTGCTTTATACACTTTTTTGTCTTTTATAGAAATTAAGAGAAGAAATTCAAAAAATATATATATATTTATAGAGTCTTTTACTTTCATATATACCATTTCTAGGTCTCTTTATTTGCTCCTATGGATTAGGGTAAACATCTGGTTCCTTTTCAGCCTAAAGAATTCCCTTATGAGTATTTCTTATAAGGTATACCTGCCAGCAACACCTTTTATAGTAGTCTTTGTTTATTTGGGAATCTCTTTATTTTGCTTTGTGTTTGAAGGTTTGTTTTTTTTTTTTACTAGATATAGAGTTCTTAATTTTTTTTTTTTTAATTCAGCCCATTGGATATGTTATTCCATTCCCGTCTGACTTCCTAGTGTGTGCTGAGAACTCAGCTATTAATTGTACTCTTGTTCCACTGTACTTACTGAGTTATTTTCCTCTTGCTTCTTTCAAGATTTTCTGTCTTTGCTTTCAACAGTTTAACTACGATGTGTGTAGGTGTGACTCTTTCTGTGTTTATCTGTTTGGGGTTCATTAAGCTTCTTGGATCTGTAGATTAAGGTTTTCTTCAAATTTGGGAAATTTGGGGCCATGAGTTCTTCACATATTTTTTCTTCCCTTTTCTCTCTCTACTCCCATTACAGATATGTTGGGGTGCTCGTTGTTGTCCTCCAGGTCTCTGAGGCGCTGTTCATTTCTCTTTTATATTTTTCTCTCTGTTCTTGAGATAGCTTAATTTATATTACTCTATTATCTAGCTCACTGATATTTTCTTCTCCCATCTCAAATCTCCATTGACCCAGCTATTGAGATTTTCATTTCAGCTATTGTACTTTTGAACTTCAGAATTTCCATTTGGTTCCTTTTTATATAATTTCTGTCTTTACACTGAAAGTTTGTTTATTGAATCAGTGTTGCCATACTTTTCTTTAATTCTTTAAATACAGTTTTCTTTTAACTGTTTTAACATTCATATATATATATATATATAATCTGCTCTGAATTCTTTGCTAAATCCAACAGCTGGAAAAACACAGAGACAGTTTCTGTTGTCTACTTTTATTCTGTGTATTTTCTTTATATTTCTGATATTTTTCATTGAATACTGGATATTTTAGATAATAAATCATAGCTCCAGATTCTGACTTTCCCACACTTTGGGGGTTTTCCATGTTGTCTTGTTTCTTTGTTTAGTAACTTGCCTGGACATAATCTGTGAAATCTTTCCCTCCCACAGTGTGTGGCCTATTACTGTGCAGTTTAGTTTTCTTATTTTTATCCTTAAGCCTCACTTATTAGAGCATACCCTTGTGTCTGTGTAGCTTAGCCTTACTCCACGGATTGCCTAGAAGTTGGCTCACGTAGCACTAGGGCTTCCACTCTCTGCTGATGAATGTTTGTTGGGGCTGACAAACACACTTAAATTTCCAGCCATTTTCAAGTCTTCCCTGAGGCTTTTATTTTCCGTAAGACTCTATTGTATACCAAGAATGCACCCAGGCCCCTTTGGCTAGAGTCAACCCGGGGTATATGGAGAGCTTACCATTTCCCCCATGACTCTCTCTCCTCTTAAAACTCCCTATCAAATCTACGGCGAGTCTGCCAGCTGTTGCTTTTGTCAAACAGGACTGCAAACCTCAGGTTAATGGAGCCACGTGCTGTCCCTGTTCACATGCTACCAAGTCTGCCACTTTGATAACACTCAAAATCAAGTGAGCTCCCAATGGCAGTGCCCGCCCCATTCTGGTTGAACTACCTGGTTGAACAGCAGACCTGGGCACGGGGGTGGGGCTGGGGCATCTCTGGACAGGAATGCCACAGACTCATGCTGTTCCTCCCCAGTGTTAAGTGTTTCCATGAATAAATCCTTCTTAATTTGTTGTATGCCTTTAGTCAATGTCAAAACTGCTGAAATGGTTGTTTTTGACAGTTTGTCCAGCTTTATAGTTATTTTTGTGGAAAGGATCGGCTGACTTCCTGATTCGTAACTCTATTTTTAAAAAGCATGCAAGATATTCTGATGTGCGTTTTTCAATTATGATATTTCGAGAAACATTGCCTGAAAATGATGTATTTACATATATCTGTGTACACACATTCAGTATGGATGTATTTACATATATCTGTGTACACACATATATAAAATATTATATAGTATATGTGTAGACATGTTTTACACACACACACACACACACATCTAGTGAGATCATTCAGTTAATTGTTTTTTAAGTCTAATTCTATTTGGAGTATCAGTGAGGATTTTTTTAAAAGTATGTGTCATTGAGCCTACCTTCATCCAAGGTTTTAATACTGTATGAGTGTATAGGCAGCTGGATCTACAAATGTGGAACAATTAGAAACAAAATACAGAGTCCGTCCAAATTAGGTATCAAGTCTCCAAGGCTGATGCATTTTGTGCAACTCCGGGAGGCCTCGCTGACATTCTCTTCATTATAAATGGTACCTCCCAGAATAGTTCCCCGGTGTACCTTCACACAAGTAATGTGCTACCTTTGAGAATATAAGGCAGGCATTATCTTTTGATATTTACTATGAGCTTGGCTTTTCCTCCAGTATCCTGTGATGCTGTAAGGTGGGTGAGTCATTCTCTCCATTTCCTTTTTCTCTGCTATAAGATGAGCATACTGTCACCAAATACCATCATACCATCATCTGTCAACATCTGTCAGCATCTGTCAGGATAAAATAACAGCATTCATGGTCTCTGACATTGTACTATGCGCATTTATCATTTTTTGTGACATAAAAATTCAAAGATATACCCAGGTGATGTCGTTATACCAAGTATGTTGTGAACACATGCTTTTTGTCCAATCTTAACAAAGATTTTGTCTGCAGCCTCTTTCTCCTAAGCTCTTTTCCACATTTTCCTACTTAATTCAATGTCATTCATTTTTTAAGGGAAGGAAAATATTCAGAAGTCGTTGTGCCTTAACATACTTTTATGCTTTACTTCTTACAGAATTGAGAGGCTGGCTAAAGATATTATGGAAGACATAGGATACTGTGATATCATTGTCCTGTGTGTGCTTAAAGGGGGCTACAAATTCTGTGCTGATCTTGTGGCGCATCTTACGAACATCAGCCGAAATTCAAATAGATTTGTGCCCATGAAGGTTGATTTCATCAAACTCAGAAGTTACAGGGTAAGTTACTGTATTTCCACTTTAATTATATGCTCTTTAGAATTAACAATATTATAGGACAAAAGAACTAATAATATAAAAATGAAGTATAAGTGTTTTATTTTGCAAGAATACTGCAATTTGTAATTCAAATAATACTATATGTTAGGGAAGAAAAACTTCTATTTTCACATAGATGAAAAGACATTTGAAGAGTGTTTTGTACTTTCTTTAATGTTATAAAGCCTAATGGTTGTTTCCTGATACACAGCCTCACAAATCTAAAGCCGTAGTGTTAAGAAAATCCAGTGAGCACTGCAGAGTTTCTGTCCTGGGTGGCACTGTTGGCTCTGGAGACCTGCAGAAGGATGTCGAGCTCAGAGAGGAGAGTGTTCATACTTGGGTTCTCTAGAGACATTTTCTCTTTGGTCTTCGCCTCTTCTCTTTATAATGTTAGCTTTTGTGATGCTTTTTGGTCCAATGTATAGTAAATCATTAAAACTAACTTACTATTGGTGAGGAACCTTTGGGATCAAAGTCATGGAACTAGTCACGTTGATTCACCTAGCTCGACACATTTCAACTCATTAATCCTTTTTGTATTGGTTTGCTACTGCTGCATAACAAGTCACCCCAAATTTAGTGTTTTACATGCATATTATCTTGTGATTTTTGTGAGTTAGAGGTCTGAACATGGCCTAATTGAGTTCTCTGCTCAGAATCTTATCACAGTGAAGTCAAGGTGTTAGCTGCATCTGTGGTCTCACCTGAGCTCAGGGTCATTTTCCAAGCTCACTGGTTATTGGCAGAATTCCATCCCCATTTCCTTGTTGGCTATAAGCTGGGGATGGCTTGCAGCTCCTGCAGGCTGCCTTCAAGTCCTGGTACCGTGGACTCCCCCATAGGCAATTCACAATGGTTGTATCTTCCAGGTCCACAGGAGAACCTCTCCATTCAGGAAGGCCCTGACCTTCTTTTAAAGGCTTGCCTGAATAGATCAGGTTCACCCATAGTAATTCTCATTGGATTAACTAAAGCCAGCTGACTTGTTACTATATCCCAAAGTGAAGCCCCATCATCTGTACAGGTCTCGCCCCACTCAAAGGCATGTACATCAGGGGAGGGGAGTCTCGGGGGTCATCCTAGAATTCTCCCTCCCCCCTCTATGGGACTCTCCTTCAGCCACCTCATTTCTAGAGCTGCTGTAAATTATTTCTCATTTCTTAAGTTACTCTGTATTTATTTTCCTGGTAACCTCTGAGGCCAGGTTAAAGCTGGTTTTTGCATATACCTTAACCCTAATTTATTGATTTCATTTTCTCTTCAAAAATTCTTCTCTATTTAGGGTCCTTTCATGTGGACTATGTAGCTGTACTTCTTTCTTGTAAGATCTTTCTCATTTATTTGGCCCTGATCATTATTGTATTTCTTACTGGCTAATGGCTTTTTTTTTTAAATTAATTTTAAACCTCCATTTAATTTTTTAAAACATCATAAACAGGATCAAAGACAAACAAAATGGGAAAAATATTTCTAAGATCTATAACATGCAGTGAGTTTATAACATATGTAAATATTTATTACAAATGAACAAGGAAAAAAAACACACCAATAGAAGAAATATATTATAAGAATAAAATAAGAATAGAATGTGAATAAAAATTCCTAAAAAAATACAAAAAAGGGACTTTAAACATATGAAGAAATGTTCAGTTTTACCAGTGCGCAAAGAAATTTAAATAAAGAAACCTGCCAGTGTTTTTGGCCTTGCACATTGACAAAGATTAAAATTCATAAGATGCAGTGTTGGCAAAAGTGTGGGAAAACAGGACCTCAAAGAGCCTGGTAGGTTATGAATTCAAACTCTTGGCTGGAAAGTAATTCAATATGTATGTAAAGCCTTTACATTACTCTTAAAAATAATCAAAGCTGAACACAAAGTTTTATGTACAAGCATATCTATTAAAGTACTTTAAAATAATAGTTTAAATGTGAAATAGACTCAATGTATGGTAAGAGAGAGCTGCATAGGTAGATTATGGTAGAATCATATCATAGAGTGTGGTGTAAAAAATTAAAAATTATAGTGTAAACATATGTTAATGTGAAGAATGTTTATGATGCATTGTTACATCATAACATGTATATAGAATGTCTACCATCTACTTTTTGGTTTAATTTTTCTGCAAACAGATATGTGGTTAATGGCTTTTTAAACCTTTTTCAAATTAAAGTCAACTTTATTAAGATATCATTTGCATGCAGTAAAATTCATCCCTTTTACGTTTACACATCTATGAGTTTTGTCAAATGCATACAGCCTGTAAACCACCACGATCAAGATATAGGTGGGTCCTCTCACTCCCTAAAATTCCCTCGTGTCCCTTTGCTGTCAAACCCTAGTCCCTGGAACCTAGTGATATGTTTTCTGTCGCTAGAATTTTGCTTCTTTTCCAGAATGTCATCTAAATGTAGTCATGCATCGTGTGTTCTGTCTTATTTCACTTGACACAATGCCTTAGAGATTCATTCATGTTGTTTTTATTTATAGTTCATTTCTTTTTATTGTCAAGGATTCTGAATATGGATATACCAGCTTTTTAATCCATTTATCAGCTGAAGGATATTTGGGTTATTTCCACTTTTGCATGGTTAGGAATAAAGCTGCTATAAGCATTTGTGTACAAGGTTTTGAGTGAACTTGTAAAGTTTTCATTTCTCTTGAATAAACATCTAGGGGTAGGATTACTAGGTCATAGGATGAGTGAGTGTAAATGTATGTAACTTTATAAGAAACTACCAAACCATTTTCCAAAGTGATTGTATAATTTTGTATTCCAACCAGCAATATCTGAGTATTCCAGTCGCTCCACATTTTCTACAGCACTTGATACTGTCAGTTTCTCTTTATTATATCCACTCTAATAGACGTGTGGTGGTTATCTCATTGTGATTTTAATTTGCATTTCCCTAATGATTAATGATGGTGAGCATATTTTCATTTGCTTATTTGCTCTTCATATAGCTTCTATGATGAAGGGTTTGTTCAAATATTTGGCCCATTTTAAACATTGGGTTGTTTTTTCTTATTGATATAATTCTTTATATATGTTGGATGCAAATCTTTTATTAAAAATGTGTTTCAAATATACTTTTCCAGTTGGTGGGTTGTTTTTCTCATCTTTATAACAGTGTGTTTCAAAGAGCATAGTTTTAAAATTTTTATTAAGTCCAATTTATCATTTTACGGGTCATGCTTTTGGTATAACTAAGAAACCGTCACCTTACTCAAGGTCACAAAGATTTTTCTCCTATATTTTCTTTGAGACATTTACAGTCTTGGATATTACATTTAAGGCTATGATCCACATTGAATTAATTTTTTAAGATGGTGTAAAGTGTGGTTCAAGGTTCCTTTTATGCAGTGAATGCCTTATTGTTCCAGAATCACTTGCAACATCTATTCTTTCTCCATTGAATTGCCTTTGATCGTTCGTTGAAAATCAGTTGACTAGATATGTGGATCTATTTCTGGATATAACGCAGTTTCATTCATCTGTGTGCTTACCCTTTTGCCAAAATCAGTTTTGATTGTTGTAGCTTTATAATGCATGTTAAAATCAAGTAGTGGCAGTCCTACTACTTAGTTCTTTTTCATAACTATTTTTGCTATTCTTCTTTACATGTAAATTTTAAAAATCATGTTGTCAGTTTCTATAAAATAACCTGCTAGAATTTCTGTTGGGATTGCTTTGAACCTATTGATCAATTTGGGGAGAATTGACACCTTAACACTATTTAATTTTCCAATCCATGAACATGGAAAATGTCCCCATTTTTTTAGGCCTCATCTTATTTCAGTGCTTTGTAGTTTTCATCCACGAGATCTTACACATATTTGGTTGTGTTTAAACCTAAACAGTGAATACTTTTGGTCCTGTTAGATTTGGTACAGTTTTTCTTTGAATTAAAAATTCCAATTGTTTATTGAAAGTATATAGAAATACTGTTGGTTTTTATATATTGAATACTGTGAACTTTCTAAAATAACTTATTAATTCTAGTAACTTTGTAGAGTCTTTTGGGTTTTCTGTGTAGGCAATTATTTTATCTGTGAAAAGAGATAGTTTTATGTCTTCCTTTCTATGATCTGTATGCCTTTTCTTTCTTTCTTTTGCTTTATTGCACTGGCTAAGCCCACTAATACATTACTGAATAAAAGTGGTGAAAGAAAACATCCCAAACATCCTTGCCTTGTTCTCAATCAGTATGATGTTGGCTTTTGTTTTTTTGAAGATGTTCTTTATTGGGTTAGGAGGTTCCTTTTTATTCTTAGCTTGCTAATAGCTTTTCCATGAGTCAAGATTGAATATTGCCAAATGCTTTTTCTGCATCTATTGATATGGTGAAATACACTGATGATTTGTGTAATGTTGGATTTCTTTCTACTTGGTCATGATACATTATTCTTTTTGTATATTGCTGGATTCAGTTTGTTAATACCTTTTTTTAGGACTGTTGCATCTATTTCATGAAGGATATTAAACCATAGTTTTCTTCTCTTTTGATGCCTTGTGTGCTATGCTGGCCTAATAAAATGAGCTAAGAAGTTTCTTCCACACCTATTTCTTATAGAATCTGCTTAGAATTGGTGCTAATTCTTCCATGAATACTTAGTAGAATTCACCAGTGAAATTGTCTGTGCTTGGAGTCTTCTTTGTTGGAAGGTTTTTTAACCAGGAATTCAGTTTCTTTTGGAGGTACATGACTGTCTTCTTCCTTTTTGTTGAGTGAACTTTGGTAATTTGTGTTTTTCAAGGAAGTTGTTCATTTTACTCAAGTTTTCAAATGTATGGGCATAAAGTTGCTTGTAATATTCCCTTATTATCGTTTTAATGAACAGATGTCTCTTTCATTTCTGATACTATTAAATTGCATCTTGTCTTTTTTTTCCTTCACCAGTTAGGCTAGAGGGTTATCAATTTTTTGATCTTTTCAAAGAGCAAGTTTTGATTTCCTTGATTTTCTCTATTGTCTATTTTCAATTCTATTTTACACTCTAATCTTTAATATCTCTTTCCTTCTCCTTGTTCAACGTTTAATTTGCTTTTATTTTTCTAGTTTTTGAAGGTGGAGGCTTAGATCATAGATTTGAGACATTTCTTCTTTCCTAAAATGAGTATATAATGGTATAAATTCTTCTCTAAGTATTTCTTTAGCTGCATCCTACCAATTTTGATATGTTGTGTTTTCATTTTCTTGCAATTCAAACTACTTTCTGATTTCCCTTGTGAATGTTAAGTATTAAGTTCCAGATATTAGGGGATTTTCCTGGAGATCTTTATTATGATTTCTGGATTAATTCTCATTTCAGTTCTTGTGAATTGGGTGAGGCTTGCCTAATGGCCCAGCATGTGTAGATCTGGGTGAGACTAATAGCTCTGCCATTCATATCACATTGGCCAATTCTGCTATCTCGTTCCAGTTTCTCTTGCCTTTTCCATTGTTGGTTTCTCTAACCAGCCTCTCTTTTCACCAAGGCCCTCGCCTGCAGGCACTTACGCTGGCACCTGTGCACCCTGTCAACTCGCGTGTGTGACACGAGGCATTTCTAAATCTCCAGGAGCAACGGCCATTGTTGCGGCATCTAGATGGATAGTGGTTTTCAATGCACATTTTTCTTCGTGGGGATAGGGGTGTGGGGAACCATGCCTGGGTTCCGACCGTGGAGGAGGAGGAGGAGGAGGAGGAGGAGGAGGAGGAGGAGGCAGGGTAGCCACCGGGTGGAAGTGGGGGACCCTCCCCACCCTCCAGCCGCACGTGCTACGTGCGTCAGCTTTTGCTCCACAGCCTAAGCCTGGGGGACCCCGGCTGGTGTGGGGTCTCTTCCCTTCTCAGTCCCTCCTCCTGGCTCCGTCACCTGGAGACCTGTCTGCCCTCTCGGCGCAGCCCCGCTGGCAGTTTCATGCCCTGCGCGCGCGGCGGAGGCCGGCCGGGTCCGCGGGGACGCCGAGAGCCTCTGCCCGGGGCGCGCGCCACGGCCCGGAGCGCGGCCGGCTCCGCCAGGCGAGGTTTGAGCTGAGGTCGCTGTCCACGTTCCCGAGGGCGCGGGGCCAGCGGCGCGGCACCGCGGTTAGGGGGCCCAGCCCCGGCCCTCCTCCTCCCGGGGCGTTGGGTGCCCCCGCTGACCTGTCGGCGGCGGCTGACCCCTGGGCACGCCTCGCGGGGACCCGGCGCCGCAGACCGCACTTGCCGCCTGCTCCGGGCGCCGCCCCTGCAGCGGGCAGTTTTACTCCCCATTCCTCCATCCTGAGACTCTCCTTTTAAATTCCACACCCCCCTCCTTTTTTTTTGAGGAAAGCAGATCCAGGCTTGGTGGGGGGTGGGGCTCGGGGGACTCAGAGAAACATCGGAGGCGACGTTTCCCCTGTCCCGGCCGGCAGTGTCCTAAGGGGCTCTTTTCCCAGAGGGCCCGGGTGCCCGACGCCCTCCGCAGTCTGCTGAGGGGCCTGCTGAGCGAGGCAGGGCTCTAGGCCAGGCGGCTTGCCTCTGTCTGGGTTGTTGTTATGGTAAATTTTCCGTAAGACTTAAATGAATTTGCAGGAATGGTAGCAGTGGAGACAGAGGCTGTTCGGAAATTAGCACCTAGGCTTTCTCTGAATTCATCGTTAAGCAGTCAGGAATGGCAAATTTGGTAAGAGATCCATCAGACCATGTGGCCACCCTACTCCTGTACTTTAATGAAACGATGGGTGCTGGCAGCCTGAAATCCTTAACTATTCAAGCTTCCCTCCCTCCTTCCTTTCCTTCCTTTTTTCCATTCATGTTCATTCAGCACTTGCTACATGAATTCCTTCTCATTTAATCTGACTGCAAGCTTACTGGATATCTTGCATCTCTTCTATAACTGATGAGGAAACAGAGCCTCAGAGAAGTGGATTAATTCACCTAATGTCACACAGCCAGTAAATTGTAGAGATGACATCAGAGCACAGGCCTATATGTACAATATTATTATCATTATACAGTAATCTGCTTTTAATAAATGGTGGCCTCTAAGTTAAGCCACGGACTGTAGTTAATAGTACAATCATGAAAATGTGCTCTTATCAATTGTACTAAATGTACCACACCAGCACAAGGTGCTAATAATATTTTGGGAATCCTGTATTTTATGCATGCTTGTTCTGTAACTTCACAACTTCTCCAATGAAAAATTAAAAATTAAATTAAATTTTAAAAAATGGTGACCTTGGCTGAGAAAATCTGGAAGTTGCACAAGAAAGAATGTAGTACATGCATGATGATCCTTATGCATATAAGTGGCTAAACCTTTATCATGTTTTACAGTACCAACAGAATCTGTGCTGTTATTCAGTGTTTATTTTATTTAACAAATAATCGAATTTTGATATTTCTTATGAGGGTTAGTTCATCTATGAGGCTACTTTTTCAGTTGTTCCAATCCAAGGGTACATAAGTCTCGTGATACAGTATTCTGCCACTGTATTATGCATTTTAAAAATATTTCCTCTTTCTCGCAGTTATACATACAGGTGGTTTAGCAAATCAAATAGAGCGAATTTGATTGTAACAACTTTGTGGAATAGACAACTTGAAAATCATCCTGCTATGACCACCTAAAAAATGCTAAGTGAAATATAATAATAATAATGATAAAAATAAACCTTTTAAATGCCTACTTGGGCTCACAAGAAGGCTAGGGTTATCAAGGGGCAGAAATGAAGTCGCTGAAAATCAAAGCTTCTTCTCTGAGAACTGGGGCATCCCAGGAGTAGGTTCAGGGCAAGAGGCGTCACGGTCACAGCAGTCTGATTGTTTGTTTGTTTGTTTTGTTTTGTTTCTTTTAGCAGTCTGGTTTTAACACCTGTTTTAGTTTCCTATAGCTACTCAAACAGTAGGTTGGCTTAGACAGTGGGAATTTATTGGCTCACAGTTTACTAGCAGAGGTCCCAAACTGAGGTGACGGGAGCACTTTCTGCCCAAAGGCTGTCGTGATCTGCGGCTGCCTGCTGGCGATCCTTGGTCCTTGTCCTTCCGTCACATGGCAATGCCCTAGTGGTGTCTTCTCCTTTCTCTTCTGGGTTCAGCTGCCTTCTGGCTGCTCTTTCTCTGACCATTTCCTCTGCTTATAAGAACTTCAGCTCTATTGGATGAATGCCCAGACTCATTCACTTGGACACTCCTTAACTAATAACATCTTCAAAGGTCCTATTTACAAATGGCTTTACACCCACAGGACCAGGGGTTGGGACCAATTGTGTGTTTTGTGGGGGACGTGATTCAAACCCCAGCCGCACCTATGCAGAGATGATAAATCTTGGGCCCGTACAATATGATGAATCAGAATGAGACTCTCACGTAAAACCTGTGCCCTCGAAGATGTATGCCCCTGGTGAAAGTGTGGTCTGGAAGAGGAGCCATCCTTCAGTAATGGACTCTAGCTGTCTTTCCTAACATGGGCTGGAGTGGGAAAGTAAAATGTCCTGTGGTGCACAGTTTTGCACCACATGTGAGCGTGAAGTTTTAATTTATCTTAACTGCCTAGTGTGAGAAACCCCAATCTGAGAATTTAACATTAAAATTGGTCTCAGGCTACAATACCCCCAGAAAGCCTGGAAGAAGTAGCTTTACCTAGTCAGAATTCCCACAGTTAAAGATTCACTTAACCTGTGCTCAAAAACTGAAAATAGGATGTGTGGAAGCTGTCCACCATGAGTAAGACCAATTGGCAAAAATAAATGACAGAAGTAGGTAAATGAGCTGTCTGAAGGAGAATATAAAACAGTTATGTTTGCTATGAATTACATAAATAAAGAAATTTTAAAGTAAGGAGCATGGGAAGGAAAAATAGAACTTTTAGGAGTGAAATATTGGAAATGCATATCTGTGAAAAAGATAGTAATTGAAAACTCAACAGATAAGTTAAATAGCAGATTAGATGTCCTTATGGAT
The DNA here is from genome assembly GCA_004026745.1 of Myrmecophaga tridactyla. Classification (NCBI taxonomy): domain Eukaryota; kingdom Metazoa; phylum Chordata; class Mammalia; order Pilosa; family Myrmecophagidae; genus Myrmecophaga; species Myrmecophaga tridactyla. The sequence continues at coordinate 15,090 of PVIY010029076.1, forward strand.
ATGAATTTTTAACAGGAAGGTAGATCTGAAGAAAATGGAAGGTAGCATGGAGAAATAGAGGTGGAAAATAAGGAAGAGAGGATAAGAGACAGGAAAAGATAGAATGAAAAGACCCAAAATAGTCCGTATAGGAATTCCATAAAGAAAGATTAAAGAGAATGGGGGAAAGGCAATTTTCAAAAAGACAATACCTAATTTATATTGTAGAATGGATGAGAGACATGAATATTCAGTTTCAGGAAGCACAGTTATACCAGCTTAAACCAGGCACAGTGAAACTGCCAAGCACCAGGGTTAAAGAAAAGATTGTCTGGGCAACTGGGGAGAAAAGGAAAATCGCCTATAAGGAATTTTCACTGCCCTGTCAGTAGAGTTCTCAAAGGCAGCAACAGAAATCAGAAGGCCATGGAGTCAGGTCTTCAATGAACTGAGAGAAAATGACTGTTAACCTAGATTTTCATTCCCAGCTAATCTAAAGTTCAAGTGTGAGAACCAGATAAAGTGAGTAGTCACAGTTTGAAAGAGTTTCCAAACAACAGACTCTGACTGAAAACGCCCCATGAAGAATATATCTTCGTAAAAAAGCAATTAAACCTAAAAGAAGGAATTTGATGTAAAGAAATTGACAAGCATGCAGGTTAATAAACATTTTGATTGGTTAAAATAATAATGAATGGAATCATAATACTGATTATGACAAATGTTGGTGGTACAAATGAGGTGGAATTAAGATAGCAGTACATACTTGGTTGTAAATGGCAGGGAGTGGTGAGAGTTAAAGCTTTCTAATGCCTTGTAATTTGTTTAGGAGGGGTAGAGAGTTACTGGTGACTTGCAAACTTGAAGTTATATGTGCCTGTTAAAAATTTAAGGGTAAGTGCTGAAAGAGTAGGGACATTATGTGTAAATACCTAGCCACTATAGAGAATAAAAGGGACTAAAGAAACTCAGTTGATTCTATAATAGACAGAAAATGAGAAGCAATTAGCTAACCTGAGAACTGAAATGTTAAGTCACATGCCCAGGGTCAAACAGCTTATAAGTGCTGGATCCAGTATTTAGACCAAGAAATATGACTCCAGAACCCAAGGTTGTAACCCCTCAGTACGTTTTGTACTGTCTCTCTAGAAGTTTGTTATGTCGAGATGGGTTGGACTAAGGCAGGTACATTTCACCAAATGAATTGGCATTATTTCTTCCTGAGCTGTATTTTGATGTTTATCTAACCAGGGTAAGCTCCTCTTATTGCTGAAAGAATGTTAAAATCTATAAATAGAAAATTAACTGGTTATTTTCTGAAACGTTTTTTATGCATTGTATTACAAGACTATCTAAGAAGTGTCTTCTAAGGAAACAAATAATAAATATTGACACTAGTTTCCCTGTAAGTTACAGGGTTTCCTTTCCATATTTCTCCCTTATATCATGGAGATTTTTCAAAAGATCTGAGCTTTCATTTCACTTGCTTGTAGGGATCCACTTAAAGCTGCTGCTTTTGGGAAGCCAAACCCAGCAGAATTGCAAAAGAGCTTGAGCTCCGAGCTCCCTACCTACTCCTCAGGGTGTAGACTTGAGTCAGAGAGATGTGGGTGTAATTCAGCTGCCCCTTGAGCTACCCGGTTGAATGTGATTGTGGGAAAGCTCTCTCGGAGTAGCAGTGGGAGGCCTCTTGGGACATTTTTTCTAAGGGATTTGGGAGTAGAGAAATAGAAGGATTTGAGAAAAATTGGAGAGGAAGTATTATCAGGTGCCAGCAAGTGACTTTTCAGCCAGCTTTTTGCATGTTGATACATTTTTTGCCAAGCTTTTTCTCCCTTATTAACTCTTGAATGTTGCCCCAATATAAAGGTTCATTAACTTGCATGCAATCTAGCGTGAGGACATAGTGCAGTTCAGGTTTTCCAGCAGTTTGTGTAGTGAATGGGTGAGCAAAGTAAAATCTTCATCAAACATCACAGCTGTAAAAATTGCAGAGGAATTTTATTTCTAGTGGGCGACATCTACTCTGGGTCCATCCCCCGTGTCGTTTGACCATACACTGCTTTGTATTAATTAATAATTCCTGTGTGTTGGCAGCCCCTCGAGAAAGTTTTGGAGCTAAAACACCATCCAAAGTTCGACTGCAGTGGGATGAAACTTGTCATGTGGGGAGACGGGCCCTGTGGGGGTGCTGGCATCGTTATCAAAGGGGCTCCAGGAGTTGAGGGCTGGCCACAAACCTATTCCCATGAGGAAGAGAAAAGCTGAAATAGTCCTTGCGTGTGATTCCTTCCCTCCCATTTCCAGAGTTCAGAGCAAAGTATTTGAGTTAACTCTTCATAATCCATGCTAGTGAGGAATGGGGCCTCGGTGGGAAGCCAGATTCAGCATTAACACCTTCTCTGCAGTAGTGATGGTGATTGAGCTGAATGTCCCTTTTTGAGACAGGAAGTCCATCTTTAGCTTAGAATCCCACCCCAGGGTGAGGAAAAGAACTCCAGGTCCTTAGAGATGGACATCCAGGAGAAGGGATGTCCCATTCTTTTGGGGTATTGGATGGGTTCAGTGATAGGGGTATGTGTGTGTATGCATTTCTTTTGAAGTGAGAACGCAGAGGTAAAATAAAGGAATAGGAAAGTAGAAGAAAGGAATAAAAAAGGAAAGATGAGAGACTAAAGAAATTCCAAAACTTATCATATTTTATGAATTCTGAGATGTCATGGATTGTAAAGTATACCATTATTTTAGGTGCACCTAAGAAAGAAAAATTGCTTAGTAAGTGTTTATTATTAAACAGCCAGGACATGACTTGGATTATATGATATATACTGATTTTGGAAATGTTGAAAGTGTGAAAAAATGTGCAATTAGGAATTAATGAAAATTGATAGTTCCCCCTTTTTTGCAACATTTGCAAGTGTTTGTAAAGTTGAAATATAACAAAAAACTGTTTTGTCATTCGTAAATCTTGGGTCTTGTGATATTACACCAATACTTTTTTTTTTTTTTTACATGGGCAGGCACTGGGAATCGAACCTGGGTCTGCAGCATGGCAGGCGAGAACTCTGCCTGCTTATCCACCGTGGCCCGCCTTCCAATACTCTCGCAAATGGTGTGACATTTCTTTGAGACTACAGATTTTTTCCTTAGTAACTAAAATATTTTTAATATCTTGGAAGAATTTTTTATAGATTCCAAAGGTAAAGTTATTCACTAAAGAGCAAGTCCAGGGTAGGATTAAGTAGTTTGAATCAATCTTAAAATTAGCCAAAAGCATTTATAAAAACCTAAACATACTTAATTTCTATGTGAACATTGGATAGAGAAGCTGAAACGTCTGTCATATTTGTATGTTTGCTGAAACAAAGAATGCTCCTATTACCTGTTTTCTCTTTGACCTTTGGTTCTTAAGATATATTTATTGCTAGGTTTTAGCTTTCATGGGTGAAGAAACTTGGCTTCAAGCAAATGTGGCCTTTGGCCTATAAAGAGATCAGTTAACATTGCCCTAGACAGGTTCACTTTGAGATTTATAATTCTAACAAGTAAAAGCCTTTAAAAAAAAAATTGAAACCAAAGCCTATTTGTGTAAAAAAAAAAAAAGGTTAATGGTAGAATTTATAGCAGCCTTTTTAGTTATTATTCCCATGGTCTTTTAATTTTATAAATATCTGAGCATTATATTAATGTGTATCCTTCATATTCGACTTACGTTTTCTCTAGGTTAATAGGGATGCTTGTTGGGTTTTTGTCTTGCCTAATGAAAAGCAAACACCGAGAGGGCAAGTAAGAGAATAATGTAGAAGTAATTATGAAATTACGGAGGCAGCCAAGTTTTGAGACGTCATGCTGGGAGCAGAGCTGTGATCAGCCCAGCTAACTGCAGCAGGGTGGGGTTGAACCCAGGAAAGGGATCAAGACACCCAGCTCTCCGCAGAGCGGTACGTGGTACAGATGCAAATGGAAGTTCAGCGCAGCAGACTCCAGAGCTCCACGCACAAGGCAGGCGGCACCAGCCAGCTTGTGTAAACTGGTAATAATAATAATAATTAGACCTATATTCACTGAGCACATATTATGGCCAACTACTTTTCTAAGTGGTTTATGTATTTTAACTCATTAAACATTCTCATGACCCCTGGGAAGTTGTTACTGCTCATATCCCTTTTCGCAAATATCTGAGGGTCCTGGCTGCTGTGACAAATGGCACACAATGGATTGACTTAACAACAGAAAAATATCGGCTTGTGGTTTCAGAGGCTGGAAAGCTTGCTTCCTCCCGGAGTCAGTAGCATATTGGCTGGCCAGCAATCCTGGAGGTCCTCGGCTTTCCCATCACATGTAGATGTCCTCTCCTAGTCTCTTCAAGGTTCCCACTGACTTTTGGCTTCTGGCTCCTCCCCATGGCTTTTTCCTTATGTGGCCTCCAGTAATAGGATTAAGACCCATCTTGACAAAGTTGGCCACACCTTAACTAAAAATCACATCTTCCACTGGTACTGTTACAATGGATTCTCATCCACAAGAATGTTCTTTAGATGAAGAAGACTTTTTTTTTTCTGGGGTTGTACTCAGTTTACCACTATAGGTAAAGATATATTAGACCAGAGAAATTAATTCAACTCCCAAGGTCACACAGTGGGAAACTGGAAGTCTGTGGGACTATGGAACCATATTCTTAACTGCAACATCACAGCTGCCTGTGTGAGTAGTGGTGAGTGTGATGGTTACTTTCATATGTCAGCTTGGCCGAGTTATCGTGTCCACTTGTTTGGACAAGCATGCCCTGAAATGATTGTTATTGTGAGGGTATTTTGTAGAAGGGCTTGCATCTATAATCAGTTGACTGCATCTACAGTTAACAAAGGAGACTATCCTCATCAGTGTAGGGAGTCCCCTCCACCAATTACTTGGAGATCTCAATAGCAGAAGTGAGGATTTTAGAGGTTAGGAAGAAAATTTCTGTCTCAAGTTCAGTCAGCTAGCTTCCTCTGGGGAATATAGACTTGCCAGACTTCAGGATCACCTTTATTGCTTTATTGGAATTTCCAGCTTGTGGCCTGCCTTGTGGAATTTGGACTTGCCAGACCTCATGCTTGTGTAAGCCAATTCCTCATAAATCTCATCTGACTCCCAAATAAGGTCAGGTTTGCTCCTAGTGACACTGTAGAGTTGTAGGTGGACATCAGATGACTTAGCCATTAGGGCAGAGGCTACAGAGTCTGGGAAAGAGGCAGAGTCTGCCTCCGCAGAAAATGCCCATTTTTGAGAGCTCATTGCATCCGATGCCTCACGTGTGTGCGTTTCCCCGTTTAACTTTCACACACATGCTAATCCCAGGAACCTAAGCGAGCTGTGTATACACAGGAAGTATGCTAGTAATCATTTTTTCCAAAACGGATATAATACACTGTTTTATTAACTGTTTCCAGATAATATCTACTTTTCTGCACAAAATTAATTGCAGGCAGCAAAAATCCTTGCCCTTATTTTAAGTTAGGCTATCAGTATTTTGTAACTAATGTAGAATATAAAACCTAGCAGAAGGCCATAAAAATCTTTATGAAATTACATATTTCATAAAACACAGACTTTATATGCTAGGAGAGTTAACATGAAATAATTTGAATTTGGAAGAAAAAAATTATTTGGATATTTTGTAACATGGCCTAGGAAAATAATCTTTTTAAAAATCTTTTAGGTTGGTCAAGGTGCTGTAATACATTTTGAATTTAATGCTTTTTATTCCAATAATAGTATGAATGACCTTAGGGCATGAATTTGCCATTACTAAGTGTTCTATATTGTTCACAACTGAGATGTGTTAAAATGCTTGCAATACATATCTTTCAAGGACAAGAATTAGTTAACTTTCTATTTATTAATTGAGCATTCATGTGGAGGAAACTTTAGAATTATTTTTAACTTAACATATTTTTCTCCTAGAGAACAGAAAGAATATTCAAAGTTACATTGACTAATTAGCGAAAAATACCATGAAAACAGATGAGTCTCAGTGAGGAAAGGGACTCCAGTACTTCCAGGGCCCATTGCCTATATCCCAGATTCAAAGGACGAGGCAGAGATGCCTCTGGAAAGGCTGGGCAGTTGCTGGGCCACCAGCTGGCCATGCATCAGCAAGGAGGGCCTTGGCTAAATGTGCACACTAAGGCAGAGTTAGAAGGTACTGCAGGCGTGTGACACAGGGAGCAAGAAACAGGCCCTCCTCTCCGCTGCTTTCCTGAGCTCCAGCTCACTTGCCCTGAGCACTTTGCACAAAAAACTCCGTGCATTGTAGCTTTAGCATGTACAGCCTCTTCTAACCAGGAAACCATGTAGGGTGGGGGGAACACTAGAATCCTGAAAAGAGCACATTTCTCAAGTTCAGCCTGGCCCATGTTCAAGAGATCCAAGAAATGTATAACGTCATACCTACTCCTCCCATTAAGATCATTTAAGGTAAAAAAAAAAAGAAGCGACTTAAAACCCATCCCTTCCTCTGCTGTTTTCTCAATCCAGTCACTAGAGAGATATTAATTATGCCTTCCTTGTGTTATTTCTTTAAGTCACTTGGAACAGCTGTCACCTTGCAGACAGGGAACTACTTTACTGTGAAAGCAGTGTATCCTAGTTTTCTTTCTTTAAAGCAAAATCTACTCACTGTTAATGCAGATCAATTTGGACCAGCAAAAAAAAGATAATGTTTTAGTTTTCCTTTTTTTTTTTTTTAGGTAGAATTCTCATAAGAATTGGAATTTTTATAATTTTAGAAGATTTGTGGATAGATTATATTTTGAAAACCATTATATAATTCATTGTTTCTTTTATTGGATATATATCAAATGGGTAAATTAATGTAGAATTTTTCAAGGATAGTCATTTTTCTCCATTGGCAATACTATTGGACCACTCTCTACATGTCAAATACTTTTATTAGAATAAATGAGCCCTGATATTATTGATACAATATTCTCAAGATATTCTTTCTACCACAACAGTGCTATGTACAGGGTTATTTTTTTTAAGTTGAATTAGGGTTATCCAAACTAATAGTATTGATTAATTGATTACTGCATGCCAAGTATGGTTTAAGAGCTTTGTAAATAATAATTTGTTAATGCCAAACACAACATTATGAGTTAGATAACTGTTGTTACGTGTGAGGAAACTGAGCCACAGCGAGCTTATGAAACTGCCCCAGGATCACTCTGTGGCTGAGAGGGGGGCACCCACTAGCCCACCCACCCAAGGCTCAGCCATCTCTCCATACCTCCTCCTGAGAAATAGGTACATTACCACTGTCTGCTTTTTTCTGAGCTTTACTCTTTTTTTTGTAAAATGAGGGGGTCAGTTTCCAGCATCTGTAAAGTCCCCGACAGATTTGAATTTATATAATGTATAAGATCCTACAGTATCTGCATAGAATTGACACATTGACCGCACATAATTTGATTTGTTTTCTCCACTAAGATGACATTTAAAAAATATATGTTGTCCCAGATAGCAGCTTGGATGGGAGAGGAGAAAACAGCCCCAGGATGCTTACAACATAACATGGTGGGAGACTGAGGACCTGAGTGCCTGCAGTGGGGCCCAGAGGGTAGCCCATTACCTACTGGGGTGCTTAGGCGCTCGATGCTGGAGCCCCCACATGCAGCACCCAGCGAGCTGGTCTTTGGGCAGACCCCACCCCACGCCTCCGTTTGAAGCCAGGTGACTGCTGACTCCCCTCCACCCCCTACCTTCCCTCTTCCACCTTTTCCACTCTTGCGAGAAACTGAAGATTAATTTTTCAGAAAAATTTAACTAGAGACACTCAAAAATTGTGGACACTAAGTACAGAGGCCTGGGGAAATGGATTAAAATTTATATATGAATTCCTGGGACCATAGTCCACTTCCTTAGCAGCCAGGCATGTTCCCATTCCATCCCCCACTCCCATCAGTGAGGTACTGAGGCTTAGAGTGAGTGTTGTTCTCTGAAGTGAATGGTCCCCAAGAAAAGACTCCCACATGTTGCATTTGGGAGTCCCTCACCGAAAAGGACCTCTCTCCCACAGGAACCCCCCAGTAAGGTTCATCCATCTTCACTCCCAGACCCCTAATGGATACACCTTTATCTAATCAGCTATTTTGGTGTCTCACTTTTAAATATGAAACAGCAAACAAGAAGATACTCTTGCATGAAAGAGAAAGACAAAACAAAACCCCAAAACATAAAAAGAGAACTGAGAAAATAGAGATTAAACCAGGGAACAAAAGAAAATTTCAAAAAAATTGTGTGTTTAATATTCCATATCACTAAACTAAGAAGAGGATTCTTTGCAAGAGAATATTCAGAAAAGAAGAAAACTTTCTTGGAAGTTAAAAAAAAAAAGACTGCAGTAGCCACACTTGCTTGCTTATCCAACAACCATTCCAGCTCCTCACCACAATTTTTCTGTCTCCCATGACAGAAGCTGCCCATGCCAACCACATACTGCCCTGAACCCCCTTTGACTAGGAGGTATTTGGGTATTTGGGTATAAGAGTATTTGACACCTTAAGGGAAGCTTGTCCCAGGTCCTCTCTGAGGGAAAGTTTTGCTTCCTAATCAAAAACACCTTTCTTTTTAATAAGATGTGGCTGTATGGGAAAGTGATTCCTGGAACTGCAGGCATCTTGGGACCATGAGAAGATAAACACAAGGACTCAGCTCGAGAAAAAAGAGAGAAAGAGCCTGAGTCCTAGGTGGCCCCAGTGAGCTAAGAGCCTTACTTAATACCACTTATTTCCAGACTATGCTTATGTGAGATAATATATTTTCCTCATGCTTAAGATCCTTTTTGCCAGAAGCATCCTATCTAATACAACAGCTAAAATTTCAAAATTTAAAAACTTGACAGAAAAGTTTGAAGATAAGGAGGTCAAGGAAATCTTCTTAAAAAATAGACGAAAAGACAGAGTGAAAATATGAAAGAAAAAATAAGTGGTAGATCAATTCTGACATACACCATGCCATTATTTGAAGTTATGAAAACAGAAAATAGAGAAAAGAGTGGAAGGAAACTATCAAAGAAATAATACCTTGACATTTCCCCAAACTGGATAACATTAGTCACTAAATTGAGGAACTGCTTAATGGGCCATACAGTGAATTTAAAAAGATGGCCACCAAGACATATATTGATACAAAGTTTTAGAACATCAAAGCAAGATTCTAAAAATTTCCAGAGAGGAAAAACATTCGCATACAAAGTAGCAGAAACATGATGGCCTCAACAAGTATAGTAGAAACTAAAGAAGTCAGGGAAGCAATGCCTTAAAATTGTAAAGAAAAACCATTTCCAACGTAAAATTGCATTTATAGTCAAGCTATTAGTCAAATGTGAAGATATAAAGATATTTTCAGATCCCCGAAATACTTCTCTAACCTTTTCTTAGAAAACTACTAGAGGAGGTACTTTATAAAGTAAGGTTGCAAACTACTAAAAAGAAAGATTTGGGGAGGAGAAAGTTGAGGGAGACTTGTTGAGTGACCTCAAATAGAGGTTTCCGATCTTCAGGGCAGCGGAAAAACATGAAGACAATATTGGGCCATAAAGAAATGTCAAAGTTCAGGTGGACAGCCTTGTCAAGAAATGGGAGCTGATACACTTGGGGATTCCCAGCAAACACAAATTGCCATAGCCCATTCATTAATAAATAGTTACACTATGTGCCAGGCCCTGTTTTAGGTGTCAGGGATACGGGAGCAGCAAAATAAGTTCCCTCCCATTCTAGAGCTAACATTCTAGGTAAAAATAGACAGGAAATTAAAAACAAAACAAAAGCAAGAAAATAGTATGTAAAATAATGATAAACACTATGGAGAAAGTAAAGTAGGATCAGAGTAGTAGGGTGGGCTGTTGGGAGGGTGGGAAGAGTGGTCAGGGAAAGTGAGTGCTTGTCATGGGCCATTTGAAGTAGAGAGTTGGAGAAATAAGGGAGCAAAACACATGGAACAGAGAAGTAAGTTCCAGGCAGACAGACAAGTCCAACAGTTCTTTAGTGGAAAACTTGCTTGACATGCCGAAGGAGAGTGAGGTCGGGGCAATTAATGGGAGATGTCAGAAAAGTAAGAGTAGTAGTCAATGTAATGTAGAGTCTGGCAGGCCATTGGATGGACTTTGCCTTTTGCTCTGAATGAGAGGGACACCTTTAGAGGGTTTACACGGAGTGATACAATCTGATTATGTTTTGAAATAGTAAGTCTGCCTGCCTGAGAATAGACCGAAGGAGCTGGGACTGAGCAGGGAGATATTTGGAAGGCTGTTACTATACCCACCATGAGAAGTGATGATGGCCTGAACTGGGGTGGTATCAGAGGTGGTGAGAAGCATTTGGATTTTAAGTATATTTAAGAGGTAAACCCAAAGGATTTCCTGGTGGATTTGACATTGGTTGTAAAAGAGACCAGAGTCAGGAATGACCCAAGGGTTTGGGTCTGGGCGTCTAAGAACTTGGTTGCCATTTACTAAAGTGGGGAAGAGAGCAAACAGAGGAGGTTTGGAAGGGGAAATCAGGAGTTCGTCTTTCGACTGTTTTTCCTCTTTAGTGTCCAAGATGAGCAGCCAGTTGGATATGCCAGTTTGGAGTTCAGAGAAGCGGTTGAAGATGAAGCTATTGGTTTGAAAGTAGTTAATGTCCAGAAGGGATTTGAAGCCCTGATGAGGTCACTCCGGGCGTGAAGGTAGATGGAGAAGAGGTCTGAGGCCTGAGCCCTGGGCATCCTAATATTAAGCAATGGGGAGGACAAGAAGAAACTAGCAAAGGGCTCTGCAGAGGAGCAGCTGGTGAGCCATGTCCTGGAATCCAGGAGAAGGAGTGAATGCTCAGCCATCAGCTGCAGCTGATGGTGTGAGTAAGGAGAAGACTAAAACCGACCACCAGGTTTAGCAAGATTGAGCTGTTGGTTGCCTTGGCAAGGACCCAGGTGAATCCAAAGCCTAGAATAAATCTAAGTCCTCAAGAAGGACAGGTTCAACAAATGACACATCAGCTGTAGTGGCTCATCTAAACACCCAATCACAGGAAATGGTGTGAACTTGATGTGCTGGTTTGAAAGGATGTATGTCCCCTAGAAACGCCATGTTTAATCAAAATCCCATTCCCTATTCAATACTGTATATTTGAAACTGTAATCAGATCATCTCCCTGGATGATGTGATTTAGTCAAGAGTGGTTGTTAAGCTGGATTAGCTGATGACATGTCTCCACCCATTTGGGTGGGTCTTGATTAGTTTCTGAAGTCCTATAAAAGAGGAAACATTTTGGAGAATGGGAGATTCAGAGAGAGCAGAGCAGAACGACATAGCCACGAGAAGCAGAGAGCCCACAAGCCAGCGACCTTTGGAGATGAAGGGAAATGCCTCCCAGGCAGCTTCATGAAGCAGGAAACCAGGAGAGAAAGTAACAGATGGCGCCTTGCTTGCCAGGTGCCCTTTCAGCCGAAAGAGAAACTGTGACTGTGTTTACCATGTGCCTTTCCAGATGAGAGAGAAACCCAGAACATTATCAGCCTTCTTGAACCAAGGTATCTTTCCCTGGATGCCTTAGATTGGACATTTCTATAGACTTGTTTTAATTGGACATTTTCTCAGCCTTAGAACTGTAAACTTGCAACCTATTAAATTCCCCCTTTTAAAAGCCATTCCGTTTCTGGTATATTATATTCTGGCAGCTAGCAAACTAGAACACTTGACTATAAGTCTTTGTCTAGGGACTGTGTGAAGTCCCAACATTGGCTACAGTGATGTGGAAGCCAAGTGTGGGAAAAGGTATTCAAAGGAAACAAGCAGCTCTGGCTTTACCATTTGAGTTAAGCAGGTTTGTTCTTTGAAGCTCTTATTTATTTGGAAGTGTGTTGAAGGCAGATGACCCATCCAAATGGCAGAGGTCTTTGAAAAAGCAAGGATGATAGCATAAGCTTTAGAATAAAGATAGATCTGATGCAAATCCCAACAGCACATACTAATTTGTGATACCGAGTTACCTGGACTTTCTGAACCTTGGTGTTCTCACCTGTAAAATGAGGCTGATCATACCTACCTTGTAAGAGGATTTTATGAGATCTAAATTGGGTGACATACAGAAAGCCCTAGTGTAGCATCAGGCAGACAGGTAATCCACAAATGACAACTATCATTATTACTGTCACCATCATTGTGTCCTAATCAGGCCTGAGGTAGTGGCTACTTGCTTTGATGCGGGAAGAGATGAAGCATCTGTTGACATGAACCTAATTGGAGAGGGGGTTGGCTATGCCTGCAGTTTTTAATAAAATACTTTAAAAGATATTTGCTATGATCTAGACCTTTAAAGAAGCAGAGCAGGCCTGAAGGCCACATCTTCTTGATATCTTCCAAAACAAATTTTTGTTGACTTCTCTTAAACGCTGCCCTTTAACCTGGTCACAGCCTGGGTTAGGGTTAAGATCATACAACACCCCTGGGATGCTCAGAATGTTGCCAGGCCAGGAAGCACATCTTCAGGAGACACTAAATGGCCTTGAGATGACCTTTGTTCTCTGATTCTCTTCTCACCCACTGATACTTTTACTTCTTAGCACTGTGTACACAGTGGGCGTTGGTTTTACTGTCATTGGTTCACACAGTAAAAAGTGGATAGCAAATGCCTAAAGAAACAATTTTGTGTAAGTACATTGAACTTCCTTTTTATTTTCATAGTAACTCAGACTAAATTGGAATATTTCTAGAAGAAATAGTCATATTTCTGACAATTGAGTAAAATATTTAGAGATTTAGCATGTGGGTTCTGTGTCCTAAAGCAGTGTTTACTTGTAGCTATTATTAACTTCATTTTCTTATTTGAATGTGTAATTTTGAGTTCTGGTTTTATGATTTATTTTTTCTAGCCGACTTGACAGAAATTTTGTGGCATTAAAGCACTTGAGCCAAGAGATTCATAGGGCAGTGTTAATTTTGGATTTCGTTTTTTGTATAACAGTTCATAGTCATTAGATTTAGCAACATAAAAAAACTCAAACAAAATGGATATTCCCAGAAATCATGTAACTTCCCTAGAGGGCAAAACAAAATTTCATTAGTCCCCAAATTTAAAAGTCTCCTAATTCTATTAAAAATAACCATGAAAATCCTATTTCTTCATATGTGACTCTCTGAAAAATATTTGCAGGGACCTCTTGAATCCACAGATCTGTTTCCTGACCTTCACTTACATGAGTTCTCAACCCTATTAGAGGTAAACAGATTCTATGAATTGCTTTAAAATCATTGCCCCATAGTCACCTTACTCTCATTAGCATCTGTGACTGTAATTGAAATGAAAATACATTCTAATAGTCGCATTGAAAGTCACTTAGGTTGACTCAAAAGGGTCATCTCTGGCAGAAATGACAATTTCTAAACACTGAGATTAGCTGTGTTAAGTCTGACTTGATTCTAACCTTCCTTTGTTGCCTCTCTCATAGTGTAATTTCACTTGAAAATTTCTCTGGGCATAAAGAATTTTTGGCCTGAGCCTGAAATGTGTTGAGTGTTTGGAGTTGCAGTAACAAGTATGTCAATAAACACACCCAAAAGAGAACTTTATTACAATTAAAATGTGCACAACTAATCGTCTCATCAACCTAATATATACGTAGAGGTTATGTATATATACATATATATCTGAGGGGCCAAAGCTAAAAGGAACAGGAAGAGGTGAAGATCGCCTGGCACTGCCCTGACAGCGTGGCACCCCGACTCTAACCCAACAAGGGGCACCAGTTGCAGGGTTACCTTGGCTTAAGCATAGTGTCACAGCACTGGGTGACTCTGCTATGGCAGCTGAGCAACCCTAGAAAAGTTAGTGTTTTCTTCCTAAAATGGTTCTGGTAGGCTGGAATTTCAGTGGCAAATGGTATTAGAACTTCTAGATGTTGTATTAGAAATCCTTTATCTTTTATTTAGTCAAGAAATTTTATTGTCTGGTATTGTCAGATCTGATTTCGAAACATCATAAATGGTATTTGCTGTATTTTTGTAACTGTCTGTAGTAAAGGGAAGCCTTTGAGTGGAAAATTGAAATTATCAGATGTATGCCTTAAAAGGACACTCAGTTTAGAAGAGAAGGAAGGGGGAAGGGCAGAATCAGGGAGACCAGTTAAGAGACCAGTAATCCCAGTGAATGTTGATGGGCTGGCATGGTGGTATCAGAGGGGGCAGTGAGAAATGGTCAGAATCTAGAGACATTTGAAGCTTGAGCCGGAAGGACTGGACATAAGACTTAAGAGAGTGAGAAGAACCAAGGATATCGCTAAAGCTTGGGGCTTAGGTACTGATTGGGAGAATTATTTGTGAAATATATGTCTGATCAAGGACCTGTATCAGAATATATAAAAAACTCTTACAAAGCATTAATAAGAAGACAATCCACTTTTTAAAAGAATAGGCAAAAGATTTGAAGACATTACCGAAAAAAGATATGTGAATGGCAAATGAGCACATGAAAAGATGATTAGAAATTAGGGAACAGCAAATTAAAATGACAATGATTTACCATTAGATACACACTAAGATGGCAAAAATTTAAAAAACATACAGTACCAAGTATTGGTGAGGACGTGGAGAAACTGGAATTCTCATATATTGCTGATGGATATGTAAAATTGTACAGCATCTTTAGAAGAATCTTTGGTGGTTTCTTATAAAGTTAAACATACACTTACCATATGACCCAACAGTCTTATTCCCAGATATTTACCAAGTGAAATGAAAACCCATTTACACAGACTTGTATGCAAATGTTCATAGCAACTTTATTCACAATAACCAAAACTGGAAACCATCCAAATATCCATGAACTGGTGAATGGATAAACAAACTGTGGTATCTCCATACTCCTCAACAATAAGAAATATGAACTGCTGATACATGCAACTATATGGATGAAGCTCAGATGCATTATGCTAAGTAAAAGAGCCAGACTCAAAAGGCTAAATACCATATGATTCGGCTTAAATATAATCCTAGGAAAACAAAACTATAATGACAGAAAGCAGAACAGTGTTTGCCAGGGGCTAGAGGTAGAGGGGAGGGACATCCCTGTAACAGGGCACAAGGAAACTTACTGGGGTGATGGGACATTCTATATCGTGACTGTGACATTGGATGCGGGACTGTATACCTTTGTCAAAACTCAGTGAATTGGGGTGCAAGGGTAACTCAGTGGTAGAATTCTCACCTGCCATGCGAGAGACCTGGGTTCGATTCCTGGCCCATGTGCTTCCCAAACAAGCAAGCAAAACAAAGAACCAAACCAAACCAAACAAAACAAATTCAACAAATGGTGCTGCAATAAGGGGATACTCACATGGAAAAAGAATGAAATGTGACACCTGGCATACAGCATACCAAAAAAAAAAAAAAACCTCAATGAATTACACACTCGAAATTGGTTTTTAGTTGATTGGCACTCCACTGGCACTGATAACAGGACTTACCATGATCACATACTGCATTTTCCCCACTTGACATAGAACGAGACAAAAACATCTCCGAGTTGCTGAATGACTAGCTTGTGGTCTCCCTGCCTGTAGTTGGTAAAACCACTATTAAATCTTGAATTTCCTGGCTGTGAATGCAGCATTCTTTCTTCAGCCAAAGCTGCCTTCTTCCCCTGGACCTTAAAGTATAGGTAGGTTGTCGATCTCCTAGTTGTCTTGTCTTTGCCAAATCCGTAGCTTCCATGGTTGCTGGCGCATTGGACACATGCATGCATCATAGTGGAACATGGCCACAGGAACCAGCGGCATCAGTGAGGTCTGGCTTATGGGCACTGAGATGGCCTTTGTGTGCTGAATTAGCGCCCACTCCCCAGTCCCACTGTGGAATTAAAGCCTGTCATGGATTTTCAGTAAGGTCAGAAAAATGGAATTTTTCAATATAAGTGGGAAAAAGGATAAAATTTGGAAAAAGAACATTTGAAATCCAAATTTTGTACCAACTGTAGCACATTAATCTTCATTATTGGAAGAGAGGGGCATTTTTTTCTACATGAAGTTACAAAAATTAAGAAGGAATATATACCAGATTTTAAAATGCATCCATTCATATCTTCTCAGTTGTGGGAATTCAGGGAAAACATAACCCATTCACAAGCCCTGTCCTTAAAGAGGTCCACAGCCTGGGAAGGGAAGCAGATGTGCCAACAAATGAACACAGAGCACTGAGATAAGGGCAACGTAGTATTTTATAATAAAACAGAGAGTTTGCATCCCAGCTTATTTAAAGTCCTGCAATATTTCATTCTCATCTTTGAAGGGGGCATTATTATCTCCTGTGAACATATGTGGTAATGGAAGCTTAGAAAGGATGGATGCCTGTTTCAGTTGACCATCGCAGGGGGAGAGTATAATTGCCTTCTCTCCTGCATCTTCACCTAATTCCAAACCCTCCACATCCTGCCCAGCATACCAGGGAGGTAGATCTTAGATCGAATGCAGCTCCCAGAAGCCAATGGAAAGTTCAGCACTCAACCCCTGCTGCCCTTCGAGCCCTGGCTAGGCCGGTGAGCCTCAGGCAAATACTGGACACTCTGTCTTGTCAGTGGTATATTTCTTCTCAGTCTGAGATTGTGAAAACCTTCAGGATATGTTAAGAAACATTGTTTGGGTGTTAAGGGTGTTGCCTTGAACACAATGTGGTGGTCTTCAAAGATGGAAGCCATGCCCAATTAACTGCAGTTCAGCCAAAACGTCCTGGAAGTCTTTTGTAGCTGGTGCTGGGGACACAGCCTGTGATGGAGTTCCAGGGCCTTCGGGGAGCTGGTGTTGGATCCAGCAATACCCGGGGAAATGGAACTATAAAAGACCCTATTCAGCACTCATTTTCAAATGTCTTGGGCCATATCCTAGAAAGCAGTGTTGCTCAAGTAAAATTTTCCCACGTCAAATGTTCACAATGCTTGGTTGCTAGAAAACTCTGTAAAGAAATTTTAGTGAACATCAAACCCTTAGGGCAAAGGTCATGACATTTTGCTGCCTGGCTCCAGAATGAAATAGTCTTTTATTTTGTGTTCTCTATTTATACTGGGTTAGAATACTTCACTTTGTAATGTATTTGGCTGTAGTTTTAAGTAAGAAAAGGACAGAGAAAGAGAGAAAACAATCACTCCAAATATTGTTTTTCTTGCTAGACAGAACCTTTGAAGGGATATGACTTCTTCATTGGTGTTGGTGGAGTTTCTCAGGGTTTTCAGAAACCAAGGGACATATAAATGCGTCAAAAATGATTAGGTTTCTATTTTTGTAGAAATTAATTTTTTTGAAGAGTTTGCCTGGAAGTGATACAAGCCCTATACTTTTATCTTGTGGAAATTCTA